>JAFIRS010003597.1:0-125208 GCA_018342105.1 Gonioctena quinquepunctata | reverse complement strand
GCCACTGTTGCATGACCCTGTATACAGTGTGTTTCACTTCTCATGGAAACACTCCCGTATCTTCCGTAATTATTGGAGTAGAATTCTGAAATTTTCTCGATCGTTAAATATTTATTTATTTAGCATTACACCCCCCTAACAGCTAATGCCTTAAGCAGGGCGGGGGAAAATACAAAGTATACCAATTATAATAAGAAGTGAATATACAAATAATTGACAAGATCTACACATGGACATGTAGCTCTATATGTGAACTAAAAAAAAACTGGGAGGAACCATTTTTTTTTACAAACAGAGTCACATGTATAATGAATACAGAAGTGAGTGCTATAAATAACTCTTTTAATTTCATTTATTGTTGTATTGAATATATCTATTTCATTTTGGAATTTTATATAGTTAAGACAAATCTGATGAATTGGGGAAAACATAAGTAAGTTCGTCTTTGGAACTGGCAAATAAAACATGTTATGTGATCGTGTAGGCACTCTAGATGGATATTCGATAGCGACAGTATTTGGGGAGAATTTAATGTGTTATTGACGAGCTTGAACAGGAAAACTATATTATAATATGTACGACGTGATTGCAAAGTTTTGACATCAAATCGTTCAAGCAATATTTCCTGAGAGATACCCCGTGCAGGATATTCTGCGTCAAGTCTATAACATAAGGTTTTAAGAAAACGTCTTTGTACGTCTTCGATATTTTTTATATGTATATCATAGCCCGGACACCGAACCATTTAGACTGGTTCACAAGTACCATTTTGTTCCAAACCTGGAGGTCACTACCAAAAATTATGATTTAGGGCGCATTCGATTCGAAATTGCATCTAAAAAATTTTTTAGCTGGAAAATTGGGGCCGGCAAAAATTGCAAAAGTTATAAACAATTAAGTAAAAAACAAATATATGGTTCGATTTTTTGAAAATATCTCAAAAACTATTTGAGATATCCAAAATTTGAAAAACGATCCTTAAAGAGCAGGAACTGTGCCGGCAATATTTATAATTTTAATTTAGCGGCGAAAAAAAGGCTAAACACGCGCGGCTTAGCTCCCGTGCGCACCTGAACAAAAACATATTTTAACCGAGTAAATATTAATATCAAGGAATAAAAAAATTCAGGTACTATCTAGACATATCAATAAACAATAATCCGTCGGCAATAAATGTTTACCTCTATTTTTCAAATAATTATGTTTTTTCGTATTTTTGATAGTTTATAAGATATTTGAACTATAAGTCAAAAATAAATATTATTTCAAGGGAATAATATAAATAATATTAAAAAAGTTAATAAACAATTGAGTTAGAGCTTTTAAGTAGAATAAAAAAGATTTGAAGGTTCTTGTCGTATCTTCAATAGTTTATAAGTTATTTTATTAGCAATGAAGAAAAACAGAAAGGAAGCCACAAGTGCACAATTTTTTTCGAAATTATATAAAAAAAATGTTTCCCATAAAAAACGACACAGTATTTTTTTTAGCATTAAAAAAAAATATAGTGCCAAAATTCATTTGTTTATAAACAATTATTTATTTAATAAATAAATAAAAAGTTAATAATTTTTTTGTTCATAATATAAGAGAACGAGATAAATAAAGATTCAAAAAAAAATTGTTTCTTAATATTTATATTTAACAAAAAAAAATTGATAATTAGCAAGTGCGGTTTTTAGCAAAAATCATTATTTTTATCAATGACTAGATTTCCCAAAAAAAAATTGTATAAATCTAATAATCAATGCATTTGTTTATAACAATTTTTTAAATAATAAGAGTTAAAAATTTCAAAAATTAATTTTTATATTTTTTTAGAAAAAATTTTAAAAAAAACTTTCCTTAATTTTTTATAAAAGTTTTAATTTTTTTTAATACGTTTGATTGTTAATAAAAAAGTAAAAAATCAATTTTTTTTTATTTTCCCAACGGGTATCTTCTTTAAAGCCTTTGAGGAACAGCTCCAAGAAAAAAAAAAATTCTAGGTTTTCAGTTTAACAATTATCAGGGTTTTTATAATAACTTTCAACAAGTAAAATTTTTTTATTAACAAAAGCATAATTAATTCAAAAATAGAGGTAAAAATTTTTTGCCGAAGGATTATTGTTCATTGATATGTCTAGATAGTACCTGATTTTTTTTTTATTCCTTAATAATAATATTTACTCGGTTAAAATATTTTTTTTTGTTCAGGTGTCAGATTCGGTTGGTGCGCGTTTTCAGCCTTTTTTTCACCGCTAAATTAAAATTATAAATATTGCCGGCACAGTTCTGGGAGGTAGGACTGCTGTGCTCTTTGAGGATCTTTTTTCAAATTTCGGATATCTCAAATAGTTTTTGAAATATTTTCAAAAAACCGAACCATATATTTGTTTTTTACTTAATTGTTTATAACTTTTGCAATTTTTGCTGGCCCCAATTTTCCAGCTAAACTTTTTTTTTAGATGCTATTTCGAATCGAATGCGCCATAAATCATAATTTTCGGTGACCTCCAGGTTTGGAACAAAATAGCACTTGTGAACCAGTCTAATTGAGCCGTATTCAAGTTTCGTCCTTACAAAATCGTTGAATAGGAGTTTGAGTGTGTTGGGATTGACAAAGTGAGTGGAATTTCGCGTCACAAAGCCAAGCGTTTTGTAAGCAGTTGAAACGATGTTACATGCCTGTTCAACAAATGTTAATTTACTGTCAAAGGTGACACCTAAATCTCTGAAACTGGCACAGTTCTTGAGACGTGCCATTTAATCCATAGTAAAAAATTAGGATTTTTTTTACGCGTGAAGGAAACAATATTGCATTTACCTATATTTAAGGGAAGTAAATTAAACTCACACCAACTTTGTAGCTTCATTAGATCACTTTGGAGTTGCAAGCTATTACTTAAGTTATCAATTATTTTATATAACCTACAGTCATCAGCATATAGGAGGAGATTGCAGTTCAAGTTCAGGCCAATGTCATTTACAAATATAATGAACACCAGGGGGCCTTAGACTGAGCCTTGTGGGACACCAGATGTAGCAATTATTTGGGTTGATCTGTGACCATGGTATTTCACTCTGCGGTTTCTGTTGGACAGATAAGAATATAAAAAGAGGATAAAGTTTTTGTCAAAGTTTTTTGAGGAGAATACCATGATCAAGCCTATCAAACGCTTTGGAGAAATCAGTGTAAATGACATCCACCTGACCAGAATCATGTAGGTTGTCAGATATAAATTGGGTAATTTCCACCAAATTAGTGATTGTTGACCGGCCTGTGATGAAGCCACGCTGATAATCCGTAATTTGTGACTTAACACGAGTAGATAAAAACTCAGATATCACTATCTCAAAAACTTTGCTGAAGTTGCTGAGAATAACGATGGGCCTATAATTCTCAATATAAATTTTATCAACTTTTTTGAATATGGGACATATTTTAGCATATTTCCAAATATCAGTAAAAGAGCATGTTGATAAAGCAAGATTAAATATACCGAGGATGAGTCTAAATCTCTTCTGGGGTTTTAAATTATATTAGGGGGCAAGATAGGCTCAAAATTGATTTCTCTCGTTTCGGACGTACATCGTCTTAATGGATTTGAAAGGTTTTCACGACGTTTCGAATGCTTGTATCTGCAATCGTCTTCAGGTGCTACTTAGGGATTTATATGTCTGTCGGTGCAATGGTGCGTGTAATTCCGCCATGTGCAGTGGTGCGGTAATTTCGCGCGGTGTGGTGGTGCGTGAAGTTTCGCGCTTTTGCAGCCCACCAGAAAGTGCAATTAGTGGTTTCCATACGTTTTTGATCTCAACGCTTGGTTGACTAAAGGCGTTATTGGCTTCGATGTAGGCGGCCTCTTTGAACTCTCGTTTGAACCAATGCTCCGCTCTATGTAGAACACTTGCGTCGCCCCATAGAATTCGATGGTGCGTGACATTTCTTCGCGTTGAGTCCATTTCTTGTGCTCATCCAATCTTACCGATGAGGCCCTCTTTGTCTGTCCAATGTAGGGATCTCCGCGTTCACATGGAACTTCATAAATGCAATACTTACTGGTTTCATTCTTTGTCAGGTTGGTCTTTAAGGAAATTCCGTAAAGTACACCGGATGGAAGCAGCTCTTGATTTGAACTTGTTTCCGATCTTCTGATCTCGAGACTCTCTGATGTACGGAAGGCAGATCACTGTATTTTGTTGTTGTCTTAGGTCTCTGAAGTTGTTTCGATACTTCTCCTTGTTTCTTGGGGTATCCATTCCGGTTAAAATACTCTGATGCAGATCACTGTATTTTGTTGTTGCTCTTCAGATGTCTTAGGTCTCTGAAGTTGTTTCGATTCTTCTCCTTGTTTCTTGTGGTATCCATTCCGGTTAAGGTTCTCTGATGTGGTTTAATTCGGCATCTAGTGACTCCTCGTCATTGAATGTGTGCATCGCTCTTTCTACCAATGTTCTCACGATCCAAATTTTTCAGCGAAAACATGGATTGTTACTAAAGTTGATGTCCTGATCACGAATCCGTAAGAATTTTGCCCCCTAATATTATTTTTCGCAAAAATCGGTATATCTATCGCCCCTGGCGCGCAGTGTAAATTACTCAGGTTAACCCCCAGAAGAGATTTTCGGTATATCTAACGATCGAGAAAATTACAGAATTCTACTCCAATAATTACTAGATTTTCTTGATCCAGAAGAAGTATCTATGAATTTTGTTGATTCTTGGGAATTTGGTTCGTGTATTGAAAGTTAGGATTCTTTAAATAGGTTCTATAATTCATTTCCAACGTTTCGACTGGGTTTGCAGTCTTCTTCAGGGTTTATTTCAGCTAAAAAAGTTTATAACAAACATATAGCTAGACCATCATTTTGAATTGGTGATTTTTTTCTCTTCTTCATGATGAAGCACAATGTATTTATATGTAAGTATATCTATATTATTTGGTGGCACACGTATTGTTTTGTTCGATGTTGTTTACACTACTAATGAGTTGGAGTGATACTCATTGATTGGTTGGGTTTGAAATGACCAAAATGTCACTTTTCAAACGTTAATATTTCGAAAACAATTGAATTTAGGAGTAAAGTGTATTAGAGAAAACTGTTGAGAATTATGATTTCGAAAATAGAATAATATACGGGGTGTCTATTTTAAAAAAATATTGAAGATGGCGCTCAGCCGCCATTTTAAAATTTAGCTGTGATTTTTTCATGAAAAAGTAGGTTTTTATCTCCTATTTAAGCCCTCCAAATTTCGTTGCGATATACCAGGTGGTTCAAAAATTAGTAGGGGGGAACGGACTTTAGACGAGCACTGTAATATATATATATATATATATATATATATATATATATATATATATATATATAAATATATATATATATATATATGTATATATATAAATATATAAAGATCAAATAGTGAATATGCAATCGGGCTGTTTTATATAAAAAAAATCTCTTTCTTGCTCTGCAGAGCTTTCGACAAAATATATGTCTGTTATGATTATTTATAGCTAACATTTCCAAAAATGATCTTTTTGTTTCACTTGATTCACTGAGAATCATTTTTTTGTTTCTTTATAATTCATTGAGTCATTAACAAATAACATGATCGGAGAGTACTTACACAAGAATGTTTTTGGAGTTTAGAATTACTTTTGTGGTCAGTAATTCTAGATTATAAGGTTTGACTAGTTTAGCCTATATAATTTTAATCGCTAGAAATACATGGTATACTGTAAACAGTAACATATTTCATCATGGGGTTTTCTTTATCTTTAAATTTTGTATACATTCTATTTGGTTTTTGGTATTCGTTTTCATTTAAATTTTACCTGCAAGTCCACAAAATAAATATTCATTTGAGATGTTTGTAACCATGTTTAATTTTTGGCATTGAAAGTTTGTCGAAAGCTTGGCACAGTAGAAAAGAGAATAGAATGCTTTATTAGCTTCACCTGTATGTATGTATGTATGAATGTAGGTAATGGAATCTTTGAAATTAATTTTCACCCTCTTCCAGATGTCCGAAGTATTTGAAATTTTGCACACGTATTAAGAATTGATGACAATATAATGATTTCATAGCTATAACCTGGTATTCTCACCTAGATCGACAGAAAAAAAATAATTTTTATTTCAAAGATATTTCGAATGCACTAGTTTTTCACAGCATAATTTACTTTTCAAAATATGGCGAATGCACATTCGCCAAAATTTGGTTATAGTTTTCATCTCGTGTGAAGGAATGAATCGAAGAGTTTTTCTCCCATAATCTTTTTTAGTCTTTTGTAGCAATATGGAATAAAGAGTTAAAAATCAAATTATAGTTTAAAAAACTAAAAAACACGATTATAAAGCAATAAGGACTAAAATGTTGAAAATAAGAATAAAGTCATTGACCAAATTTTTTTATCTTATGTAAAAAAAGCGTGGGGTGCTCTTTACTTAATAATAATTATTTTAAAATAACTGATATTAAGCACCTCACGCTTTTTTTTACATTAGAGAAAATTTGTTGGTCAATGATTTTATTCTTATAATTTTCAACATTTTAGTTCTTATTGCTTTATAAGCGTGTTTTTTAGTTTTTTAAACTATAATTTAATTTTTATCATGTATTACAGTCGAGAAAATAATTATGCTGATTCATTTGTTGCCAATTTTTGAATTATGATTAAAAAAATTGAAAAATAAATACGTTTTTCATTGTGCATATGGAGGAAACATTATTTTCTTTCCACTTTCGAAGTGCCTTAACTTGGGAAGAATCCGAGAGCGCTGCGTTTTGACTTCGGCTTTGTATTCATAGAAAAGGAAAAATACGTAAGGAACAGGAAACAGTTCTCTACTCAATCAATCAACCAAACTTTCCCTTACCAATTTTTCCATTCCTAGATATGGAACCTTCTCAAAGTGCTAAATAAATCTAAATTCTCATGATTTATTCATCAAACTACTTATACTTATACTTTTTGTATGTATAAAAAAATTACTAATCTTCGTTTCGTGGTTCATATTTCTGTTCCTCTTCCCTTCTTTTCTGCCTTTCCCATTGTTCTTTCATTTTCTTTTTTCTCTTTTCTTGTATGTTCAACCTCAACGCTTTCAATTGCTCCGCCTGTTGCTTTCTTGTATATTGATTTTCATACGCTTGACCTCTTTTTTTAAACGCGTCCTCGCAAAAATTTCGTAGAAATATTCTGATGTTCAATTTTGAAAGAAGAAAAAGAATCATCAATGAATTGTTGTGGCTGAGTTTAGTATTCCTAAAATATCGATTTTGGTAGAAATGTTCACATTTTTGTTCTGCCTTTTGAGTGATGGGATCTTGACAGTTCCATTATTTTTGAACTACTTTCATGTGAACAGAAAAAACGTTCATACAGAGTAGGTACGGAAATACTTGATATTTATATTTAATTTAAATTTCCAATTTTGCGAATAGCAACGTCAGTTAAAATGAGAGAAATGAAATTAAGAAATCTCAGGCTGACTCTAAGTTTTTCGACTCTTGGTATACTACCTATTTTGTGTATTTTCGAATGAGACTAGAGTAGTTATCTATGTATATGAGAACAAATTTGAAATGCTACTTCTTAGATTTTCCTTTGAAACTTTTAGAACATGATACTAATCAGTGAAATTTTTCATTATAAGGTTCCAAAAAGTTCATTTGAGTTTCAGATTCACTCTTAAACTAGCTCAAATTTAACAACATTTTCATCACTCTGATAAAAGAATTAGACACTGCATTGTCATTACTATGTCTGGTGTCATTTTTCCTGATTCCCATAGAAACCACAAAAGTGCCCCTCGGAAGTATATTCGAATTCGTGGGGTTGATAACCTATTTTTTAGGCAAGACAAATAGTTCGATATCCATATATGGACCTCTGTTTCTATTAGCTGTTATATTTTAAACAGTTCCCGCTACTTTCTGCGGTTATCGACGAATTTTGGAGAAAGTAAATGAGATCAGCGATCTCCTAACGGGATTTTTTATAGCCGATAACTTTTTATGGATTGTAACAAAATAAAAAAAAAGATTCATGAGTTTTTTACGAATTCCTCATTTTCAGGACGGAGGCAGTCCGTTATTCGTTGCCTGCCAATGCGGACACATGGACGTAGTCAAGGAACTGATCAAAAAGGGGGCAAAAGTAAATTCGCACATGAAGGTGAGTTTTGTTTTATCAGACGAAAATATTTTCTTAATACTCTTTAACGGAGAGAGCATTCAGAGTGGACCGGCGAATTATTAAAATTAGCTTTGAAAATTAACGCAGAAACTGTCTTGACTTCCGAATATATTTTCTATATTAATCAAATAGCGATAGGATCTAAACTATCTTGATCTAATCAATCTATTGTTTTTTGATGCTCTTGCAAATATAAATATTGCAAAAAAAACTTCTTGAAGATAGTTGCAAAATATTTTTTTAAATCTAGAGAAATACGCAATTCAAGCATTTAATATTTTTCGTTTTATTATATACTAATGATTATTTTAAAAATTATGGATTTCGTCAATAAAAAAAATTTTGAAGTTGAAAAATTATGACATTTCACTTATTTTTCACCATTAAACCTGAGAATGATGTACTGTGTTACTCTAAAAACAAAAATTTAATTTTTCACATTAAAAACACGTGAAAAATCACTTAATTTCATCAGGATAGTTAAAGTTCTTTCATAAAAACTTTACTTTGCATGCCTGGATGATAAGAAAATATTTTCAATTATTCTCAATGAAAAACTAAGTATTTTCGATAGGATAAGGCTAGTCCTCTATTCATAGCAGCCCAAAACGGACATTTCAAAGTATTAGTCTACTTATTAGCCCAAGGTGCAGAGCCGGATTCGAGAAGAACCGACGGGGCCATCCCTTTATGGATAGCTGCCCAAATGGGCCATGATCATATTGTAGCACAACTTTTGAAGGCTGGATCTTTTGTCGATGCTGCAAGACATGTACGTATGAATATATAAATTTTCTTTCCATTTGATTGATTTCTAACTTTAGTCCAATTCGTAATTCTTTTTTTCGAAAATATAAACGGAAACAAAATCGTAGTAAGAGAAACAAACACATCCAAGGTAGTATACAATTTTATCAAATTTATTCAGCTATAAGTTGCACAAAACGGTTCTATTGAAGAAATTAAAAAAGTTAAGGACTTAAGGACATACGAAACGAAGATTTTCCGGAGGTTTGAAAAACATTGATGAAGAACGAAGGCGCTTCTATAACAGTGCGGCTTTTAATAGTCCCCTCCCTGTTAACTTTTGAACGGTTCGACATAGAACAATGAAAAAAAAAGTATTGAATGATATCACCGATACTACTTTTTGAAATGAAAGACATTGTGATTGCCCGATAGATGGCGCACATCAACTTGAAAATTTCATATGGCATGGGGGTTAAGTGGCACATCGTTGAAAATATAATTTAATTATCTTTTCAACCATTCTTTTTTTTTTTAATTTCGATCAAACGTTTTTTTCAAGATGCATTTGAAATGTCAAATGTAAGTGCGTATCTCAATAACTTTTGAGACATGAAATCTATTGAATGGTATTACCGGTCCTACTTTTCGAGAGAAGATACATTTCAATTGCTCGACAGAGGGCGCTGGGGGCACATCAACTTGAAAATTTCGAAAGGCAAGAGGTCGATTTGCACATCGTTGAAAAGGTAATTCAATTTTTCTTTCAACTATGGTTGTTCTACGGAATCACAATTGCGAGTGCGGCTTTTTATAGCACCCACCTCCCCTTCACCCCTCACTGTTAACTTTTGAACGCGTCGACATAGAACAACGGGACCAAAACTATTTTGAATAGAAGACATTGTGATTCCTCGATAGATGGCGCGGGGGGACACATCAACTTGAAAATTTCTATTAGCATGGAGGGTCAAGGGGCACATCGTTGAAAATATAATTCAATTCTCTTTTCAACTATCCTATTTTTTTTAAATTTAGTTTGAACGTTTTTTCACAATATGCATTTGAAGTTTTGTTATACTTGACATTTCAAATGCATATTGTAAAAAAGCGTAATAACGAAATTGAAAAAAACTTTATCTACGTCATCTATCGGGCACTTACAATGACTTTTATTTTAAAAAGTAGTATTGGTGATTTCATTCAATCCCTTTTTTTTATTTTTTAACCGACGAAACCAAAAAGGAGGAGGTTCTCTAGTCGACGCGTATATTTTTTTTTATGTATGATCACGCATTACTTTTTATTGAGACGTCCGATTCCGATGATTATTTTTTCAGTCCCATTTGAATTTAAAAGATGAAATCCACCCCTAAGGGTAGCAAAATGAAGGATATTGATCACTCACCCTCTGAATTCTGGTCCGTTAACCGATTCTATCACGCATAACAACTTTGTTTTTTTTTTTTTATGTTCTGGTTCCCACGAAAAGGGATATCCTGTAATGTTCAGAGAACATCGTGGGAACCAAGGGAAAGAAGGTAGGAGTTGGTGTTCTTCTTAAATTTCTGGAGGTTGTATGCCTCGGGGAACACCTCCCTAGGCAATGAGTTCCAAAGCCTCGCTGTTCGTTGGATGAACGAGTCTTTGGAAAGTGATGTTCTGCAGGTCTCCAAAGTGACCACGAAGGGATGTGATGACTGAACTTGACGGGTTAGTCTCGAAGAGACTGCCAAAGCAGGAACGATTGTTGATATTTCAGAAGAGCATCGCCCATGAAAATATCTATAAAATAGAGACAAATCGCCAAGTTTTCTACGGTGTTCCAGACAAGTGAGCGAGTTTGTAAGCGAGGCATCACCGACGAGACGAATTGCCCTTTTTTGGACAGAATCCAATAGCCTCAGGATATGTTTAGGTGCCGCGCTCCAAATATGGGAACAGTATTCCAGGACAGGTCGGATCTGTGCCTTATAGATCATAAGCAGCTGAGTGGGGGTGAAATAGCTCTTGGCACGAAACAAAAAACCAAGTTTTTGGGATGCACTTTTGGCAATGGACCTCACGTGATTTTCCCAGGAAAGGTTATTGCTGATAGTAATACCAAGCATCGATATGGATGACTTCAGTGGTATGGTTACTCCTGACAAAGTTATGTTAGACACAGTGAGATCGGCTTTTCTAGAGAAAAGACATGCTTGTGTTTTGTTTGCATTGAATTCTACCAAGTTATTAGATCCCCACTCGAGAATTGTTGTTAAGTCCATATTTATATTATTAACATTTCTTCCTCGTTCATTTCTGGTTTCACGGGCTGATATAGGGGCCCTGGAAGAGAAAGCGGTATGGAGGGTACTATCATCGGCAAAGCTGTGTACTGGACATGAAGTTGCTTTTAACAGGTCGTTGATGTGAAGTAGAAATAGTGTTGGTGCGAGAATAGATCCTTGCGGAACACCAGCATTTATGAGTAGAGTGTCAGATGAAACTCCATCGACCACTACATGGAGAGACCTGTTTGAGAGAAAACTAGCAAGCAGAGAACACAGCTGAGGGGGCAAGCCATAAGACGGAAGCTTGGCGAGGAGTCCCTGGTGCCAAACTCGATCGAACGCCTTGGAGATATCTAATGCCACAGCTAAAGTTTCTCCATACTTTTCAATAGATAGCTGCCATATATGTGAGACGTAAGCGAGCAGGTCACCAGTTGATCTCTGATGGCGGAAGCCATATTGCCTATCGTTGACAATTCCTGAGTCTCCCAGATATTTCATGAGCTCGATGTTGATGGCTTTTTCCATGACCTTTGAAATAATAGATAGCAGTGCGATAGGTCTGTAGTTGCTAGGTAGGGCCTTTTTGCCTTTTTAGGGACTGGTTTTCCCCCCCAAATTTGGGATTCCGTCAGATCCACAGGCTTTGTTGGTGTTGAGACCCAGCAAAATATTTCTGATAGTACGTTGGCGAAAGGTGATCTCGGGCATGTGACTGTCAATAGGTGTAATGTTCGGGGGTTGTTTTCCCGATGAATCCAGAGTGGAATTTCCAGCAAATAGGTGCGCAAAGATATTGGCTTTTCCCTGGGCAGTCGTTGCTAGTGTTCCATCTTCTTTGGTTAGAGGAGGAAATGAGCTGGAAGTGAAGTTTCTTCCCACAGCTTTGGCGAAAGACCAAAATGAACGGGATCCGTTAGGACATTAAGCAAGTTTGTACTGGGTTCTTCGATTTGGATGTTTTTTTTTTATTAGATAGGGTATACCTCATAGTTGATCATATTTGGAATGGAATTATCCACCCTTACGGGTAGAAAAATAATTGATTTTTCACTTGTGAACATTGGCACACATATGTAGTTGACAATGACAGATCGCTAATGTCATTATTTTTGTTCTCCTACATCCGTCACAATCATTATATTCTATGAGAGGATGGAATGATATACAAAGTAATGAAATAAACTAACCAGAACAACAAAAATAATTTATATTACAACAAATAGTAAAAGTAGATAATCATATTATTTAACTGGTAATAGTTGAAGTAAGGTGGGTAAGTAAGTATTTTGGGAGTAATAAAAAAACCAA
This sequence comes from Gonioctena quinquepunctata, assembly GCA_018342105.1. Classification (NCBI taxonomy): domain Eukaryota; kingdom Metazoa; phylum Arthropoda; class Insecta; order Coleoptera; family Chrysomelidae; genus Gonioctena; species Gonioctena quinquepunctata. The sequence goes on along the minus strand of JAFIRS010003597.1, from coordinate 112,691 downwards.
GTAGGTAGTAATTAGTAGATTTCAGCCACAAAAAAATGAAAAATAAAAACTTTTTAACAAAAAATTAAACCGACGAAATACGTAACTGAAAAGTAAAAAATAAAATAAACCTTCTTAGTCCCAATAACTAAGCTCCTAAACTAATGTAACTAATTTTGAGTCGGCGCCAAACGAACAATCAATGGAAATCATTAAATTACTTCAAAAAAATTATCAGAATGTCACCGCGCAACTCGATGCCATCATTTTACGCCTTATCTAATTAATTTGCTTGTTTATTTGGCGCCGACTCAAAATTAGTTATTTACATTAGTTTAGGAGCTTAGTTATTGAGACTAAGAAGGTTTATTTTATTTTTTACTTTTCAGTTACGTATTTTGTCGGTTTAATTTTTTGTTAAAAAGTTTTTTCTACGTCGAACCGTTCAAAAGTAAACAGGGGGGGACTATTAAAAGCCGCACTGTATAATTTTTGACGTCTAAGAAGAAAAGGGCAAGAATTGCATCTAAAAGTCATTTAAACAACCTTGATGATAATAATAATATTCTCTTTCCATTTGACAGGTGGTAAGATTTATTTACAAGCTTTTATTTAGTTTCACCTGTCCCGGTGTCTGTCATGTCTGTAAACAAATCTTGCAAATTAAATTTGACACACTTCTAGTTTCCCGATTAACGTAAAATTTAGTAGGTGTTCATAGTTCAAGTGCCTATGCATTATGGATTTTTTGTTAGAGAAAAAAACAAAATAGCGGCTCTAGGATGGCGGATGAGATTTGTGTTTTTGGTCCGATTCGACTCAAAATTGGTATGTGGTGGTTTTCGCGGTCGAAGATTATGAGTTTTTATTCAAAATTCACAAATTCAAGATGGCAGACGAGTTGTGTAATTATGGTCCGATTCGAATCAAATTTGGTATGTGGGGGTTTTCGGGGTCGAAGATTATGAATTGTTTGTCAAAATTTATAAAATTAAAATGGCGGCTTCAATATGGCGGACGATCTCTGTGATTATGGACTGAAATTGGTATGTATGTCGGGATTTTTGGGGTCGGAGATTATGAATTTAGTCGAAATTACCTATTGATTTTTTGGCAGAATTCATAAATTGAAGATGGCAGCTCCAGCTCATAATGACGATGGATTTACAAAAATGCATAGATCAAGGCGTACTTCCTAAAAAGCACAAAATAGAATTATTGATAAAAAAAACCTTTTTAAAGACAAGCTTTTATTCAAATGCACTAAAAAGTTAAAAATAATTGCTTAGGATATGCGACGTAGGTTATTCCGTGAGTTATAGATTCAAAAGCTTGTCGCTTTTGTATTCGAACTGAAAACTTTGAACGACAAGCTCTTGAACCTATAACTCACTGAATAACCTACGTCACACATCCAAAGCAATTATTTTTTACATTTTAGCGCATTTGGCTTGTATTTAAAAAGGTTTTTTTATTAATTATTTTTTTAACTGAAATTTTTTGCGCATCTAATTCCTCGTGTTGTTTTTTTTCATGTTTTATATGGCTAATGATACACTCATACAATAAATAACATTTTACAACACCTGCTTCGAAAGTTCAATTTTGGGGCGCTGCGTGACGAAAGGGCCCAATTTATTCAGCCTTGACTATACGTTTTACTTTACCGTCCAAAATATGCTATTACTGTAGACGTTTTATTTTATCGCACTAGTGCGCAAAGTATGCTATTACTATAGAGTTCCAACTAGTAATAAAATGTCATGACCAGTGACTTCATTTAATGTTGCTCTGCATAACCAAGTACGTCACTGTATTTTTACATTTCTCTCTAATTGAACTTTCAAAGTAAGTGTTGCAATCGTATATTGTGTGACAAGGGATGAAACAAAACGATTTCAGACGAGGGTGAGGTGTGAAGCGGGGGCTGGCATCACCTGAAGTCTGAAATCCTCTTGTTTCATCCCGTGTCTCACACTATGTTTTTCATATTACCTGTAATTAAACTGAGATATTCAATGTCTGACAGCTAGTCGAAACGAGACAATTTTAGACAGTGCTGAAGAAATTTTAGCCTTTGCAATATGGCATCTGTCAGATTACTTAATGGTTAGTATAATACTTGTGTAGCGATTCACAATAAACAATAATTTATTATGCAACGATCATGTAATGATAACTATTAATACGTGAGCACGAGGTAATTAATACGTGTGCGAGTGTATTAATAGCCATTACATGATGAATGAATGTTTATTGGTACCAATAACTGAACACATTTAAAGTAACATACGATAAATACAATAAACGTGAAGAGTAATAGACCCACAGAAGTTGTCGGTAGCAGATATTTAATTCGCTTATTATAATACGGGAGTAGAAAATAGTATATTATGATACAAGTGTATAAGTGAGCCTTTAAAGCACGCGCGACGAGTTTGAGGGCACGACGCGGAGCGGAGTGCCCCCAACGTTGCAAGTGCTTTAAAGGCACTTATACACGTGTATCATACGCTATTTTTTATTATACCTGCATCATAACTTCAATAACAATGGTGGAAATGAATTTTAGATCAGGATAATGTTCCTTATATTTTAGTACATCTAATCAGGTATGTAACGGACATCCTGATGTCACGTCTTGTTGACATGGATATAGCAATTGTTGTTTACAAGCTTATTTGACAGTTCATATGATTGATAATTTTAAAATGGTTGCAAATCAAGGAGAACTCTCATCCAAAATTTCAAAGTTAGCCGAGGTTGCTGAATCAAAATTGACACCAGAAAAATCCAGAAATTCGTATTATAGAGAATATGAAAAGTTAATGCTATGGATCGGGAAGAAACAGACTCAAATTGTTTTATATTTTTGATGTAATTTGACACATAAATAAAAAGTTGGACTTGGTTTTTGTTACCTAGCAACTTTTAAAACACGGCGTGTTTTAATCTTGAGATTTCGCACATTTTTTCCTTTAAAACACGGCGTGTTTTAATCTTGAGATTTCGCACGCTTTATAGTTCATAAAACAAGGATTATGACGCAGGTATGATAAAATAGCTATTCTGACAGGGTTGAATATGATTCCAACTTCATTCAGAGGGCAGAAACTCGATAGTTTCTTCTCTGAAATTGTCTTGTTTCGACTGGCTAAACAGACACTGAAACTCGCAGTTTCAATGCAGGTAGTATGAAAAAACTTATGTATGCCCATTATATTCACTTCAAGGTTTATGTGTGTGGTTGTCGCACTAGTCCTCATGTAAATGCATAATAAATATCAAGCTCATGTCGCGATAACACGATTGTCAAATAATTCGCTCCTAGTCCACTTATTGCATAATCTACTATTAAAACACTTTTGTTAAACAATCAAGTCCGTAAAAACTTTTTTTTTTCTAGGATGGAGCTACACCCCTTTTCAAGGCATCTCATAAGGGTCACTCCTCGGTGGTGGGAGAACTCTTGAAATATAAACCTTCCTTAGAAATCCTTCCAGTAAGTATTCCCTTGTAGAATCATGAAATAATTTTTTTCGGAGTATCGCCAGTCCACGATATTCTGAATATTCGAGATAATATTGACGGTTCTGCAAGGACCAGTAATGCGTTTGCGTCTTTCAAATTTGTACTTACATGAGCGCTACAATCCCACCGAGCACAAAAACATCTCAGAGATGTTAAAAGTACGAGATTTTGAGACATTGAACATCCACTGCGATGTTCTATTTATATATGAATATAACTTTAAATGTATATTCAATATCTGGGATATCTGGGAACTATGTTATGTCTAGAAAGAACATCCACACTCACACTTTTTTTGACTTCGTCAAAACCTCTCAGTAGACATACAAAGGAATGCCACAGAAAACAAATACAATACTTCCAACATCCTCTAAAATCCTCTTTGGGAAGTGTATATTGCGCCTCAAAATAATATCCTCATGCCTACATTTTCAAAACATCCCAGGGATGGTTATGTCGCTGGGATGTAGTTTTCAAAAAAAAAACCCATCCGCCATATAAAACCTTGTACACAGTAAATCAATCAATAACAATCGCAGAGTTCTAAAGACCAATCATATAAATGAAAGACTCTGTAAAGGCAGTGGTTTTTCGAGTCACTCTTCACAAATACACTGTTTACAGAAGAACTCTTTTCCCAATATAGAATACCACATCGCAGGAATCGATAAAAATTTGCATAAAATAATATCATTATTTGTTCATTACATTTTACGTTGAGTGCACAAAATCCTTCATATAATAAGACAATATGTGGACTCCATTGTAGTTCTCAGCATATTGTTACGAAACTGGATTCGTTTATTATATTCAAACAATATTCGTTTTTTCCACTTTGATACAATACAACACAATAATGCATGCTGATACTTGAATAATCACAATGCCGCAAAGTACTAACTTTGAATGAGTCATCAACAAATAAACTGTCCGTCTGTCGCCTGCGACCCGCTTATATATCAAAACATAATTCTAGAATTTCCGAGAATGCCATTTCCGGAGTCATCTGACAATATCCCGACGATCCTAGGACGTCATGGGAAATTTCCGATGGTAGCATTTGTGTAGCACGTGCGAGGTGAACAGTGGCGGACTCTACTAATTCCGTTACAATATTAAGAAACTCGGAAAGTACAACTTCATCATGAGTATCAATAGAATAATGTCTTGTTACGGGTTAAAAATATGCTGAAGGGGTCTCACCGATGAAACTACCTATCAAAGCTGAAACAAAGTAATGGTCCCAAGATTAATGCTTGTGGAACACACTGAATCATATGCAATTCTTTTCGATTTTTAGCTATGACGAAAGTGATTCTAGAGGTGGTCCTCCCAATCCTTAACTTCGTTATGTTATGCCCCTTTAGTCATGTAATATCTACCTATGAGTACCACACACTTACAAATATCACACCAACAGACCTTGATGAGTAATTTTACTGTTTTGAACCTACTATGATTAACCAACGATTCAAAAATCGTCTGATTGAAATAATTGCGCGATTGGCGCGTCTTTCATCCCAAACGCGCCGCCAACAAAACACAATGAATCAGAAAATATTATGAATAATTCTCCGAAAAGCAAACAAACAAATATCGCAATCAATGGCCTATAACTTCGCGACATGTAACAAAAGATTTCGATTTACTATAAATACGCGAGCAGAAAAACATTGATTCACTACTATTCGAGTATAGTTTCACTATAGACACAAGTCATGTAGTGCATTCAGTGATTATTCGATTCTAATTCAGTCTTCAGTCGGCAATTCAGTCTTCATTCCGAGTTCAGTTCCATTTCAAGTATTCAGTTTCAAGAGTCAGTTAAGTTCCGTCAGTATAGTCTCGTGCTTCGAAAAGAGTATGGTGTTTTAAATAGTGCCTCAATAACACCTATTCTCAACCTCGGTAATCAGTATCTCGAAGTAGCGAAAAGTCTTGCGAATATAAGTTTTCAATTGCTCCTTAATTCAGACTACACAGACAGACAAACTTAGCAATTACCCGATACGTAAACTATTCGATTCACAACCGTACGCTATCAGTCGTGATTATAAGGGTTCGTTATTTTTATCCCATTTACTTATCTATAGGACCGAAACAAAAATAAGATTCTGTGTTAGTGGGTCATTCATAACGCCTTTGAGAGATATTTTTGCAATGTTGGCTCGTAGATTCCTAGGTATGAATTATATGTCTATTCACTTGCACGTTTACAATTAACGTATTATAATGGCAGGACTCGGCTAGTTCTCTTTATTGCTGTATTGATACAAGGTTTTGATGTCGAGTTATTGTGTGCCTCTTGTGATTTTTATTGATGATAACTTTGAAATGATTATGTCTAGTGAATAAGTACCGCCGGTGCCTACCATATTTATTTATGAATGATTGGTATTGTGGCCGACTCTTGGTATTTATAAATATACCGGGTCACTCATAAGTGTTAATACTTTGAAGGTAAATTGTTGATTTCCATAAATCTTTATAATAAATGTTTATTTATGGTCCAGAGTTTAAATGTATAGAATTTGGCCTCTTGATACAGTAAGGGAATGCTCAGAAACTGAGGAGACCTCACGTACCCCCGCTCTAATCTCACCTAGTCTGTATGAACTTTGGTAGCCCTAGTCGCTCAGGGTTGCTGAACGTATACCGAAACAATCCATTAAAGCAGGTGAAAGGTGTTGGTTGCTCCCCTCGAACGAAGTTTTAGCGATCTCTTGGGGAAAATTGAGAAGGTTGTTAGAACGGAAAGAAGGGCTCCGACAGTTAATGAGATCTCTTGATATGTTGAAAGTTATGAAAACAATCATTGCTTTATAATTACTTATATTATCTCAGTCAGTCAGATTTTCAGAAATCATGAGAGATCACTATGCCTTGGAAGATTTATTAACATTTTGGAAAGTTAGGCGGTCGTAGTCATTGAGAATACCAAGGAATCTATTGCAGTTTTGCGTATGACATAAGAATGATTCTCGATTCAGCAGCTTTCAAATTTAATAGTGTATGGGTAAGCTGTGAGCTGACTGCGACTAGCGAGTTTGATCATAACTGCTGTTGAGATATCTACCGTGAAAATATCTTAATAACAGAGAATTACTTCTGTGATCATAAGTAAGATGTATCTTCATTATTAGCATTTTTCGAAAACTCATTTTTTATTTTCAGAACGGCGAAAGTGTCTTACACGCAGCAGCATTTTCGGGGAGTCTTCCAGTCTGTAAACAACTGGTAGCGGCTGGTGCAAATCCAAGCCTCAAGAACCAAGAAGGACATACACCTTCCGAAATTGCACAAAGGCACCGACATAATATTGTACACGATTATTTAAAAAATTGCGCTAATCGTGGCCAAATTAAATAAAACAAGTTTACAAGTTTTTGCGACTTTTGTCGAATAAATTAATTTTCGAATATTTTTCCTAATAGGAAGATTGCAGATCTCCATTCAGCCTGGTCAACAAAGTTTTGGTATCTCATTGGAAGCTGTTACAATTAAATGTGCCAATTAAACAACTTCCACTAAGTAATATTTGTGAAAATTTTCGACTTTCTACTTCACTTCATATGGAAAATTTAAAATCTAATCGAAAATTTGCTAAAACGCTGTCAGAATTATTTCAGATACAAAAGGACTTCTTTATCACATTTTGTTTTCCTTTATGTTTGTATTTTCAGATGCCTTTCATTGGAACTTTCCACATATTGAAAAAAGAGTTCTGAAACGAAGTTTTTTCACTCACCATGGCAGAAATATCTTTCCTAGCATACATCCTTACTGCAGTAGTCATAGTCAATCGAGTACATCGACTACTCATCAAATGATCTTGAAACATTATACCAAGTTTTTTGACATGTACCTGAGGATTGTGTCCAAATTTATTTCGACCCAGCCAATAGAAAATACACTTTTCTTCAGTAAAGTATATTTATTTAGCAAATTTACTATTTTTCATATGAAGTAGAAGTAGACATGTAGGAACTTTCACTTCCACTTCTTGAAATATATCATTCAAGGTTTCTCAGAAAACCCATTCTGATTTTTATGGTGTTTGTTAATTTTTGCTTCATTCACAACCCGACTGTTTGTTGGTTCAAATGAGATATCAATCTTTTGGACAGCCTAATGAAAAAATAAAAAGTTTATGACCGTTAAAAAGACTTGAAGTATTGTGCCTTTCATGCAATTTAATAACAATCATTCTAGCGGATAATGCATGCATAGGTACATCTATGTAAATTAATTCTTGTTGTTATTATCCAATGCCAATTTAAAAGCTTGTTTTTCAAAACAAGAAATTTGCTCAAAATTGTCAATTGGGTTTTTTTTCGTGATGGTCTATGTAGAAATTTATACATAGTCTTACTTGACCTCATATTCATATGTTTTGACTCGAATGATGAAGAGGTTGTTTGTATGTTTTTTCATTATATGTGTTCATATAAGTTAATTGGCATTTTTATCGTCGCTGTGTTTGAGTTCTTCATAATTCTTTCATGGAATTTGTAAGTGAAATATTCTGTTCCTGTTGAAATTTTTGGTGTAAATATGTATTCTCCAATATTTATTATTTATGATTTATTTATGCTGTTTGTATAGAACGTTGTTAAAAAAGTATTGATAATAAAACAGTATTTGATGTTGAGGAACTTTCGTTTTATTTTATTTTCCTCCTTTTGTATGTCCAACATCTTTTCTAGGTTTTCGTAAGCTATTCCTAAGTGGTAAAATACCACATCAAATAATTTCCCACTCATCAATTTTTCTCATAAAATCCTCTGAAATATAAATTTTAATTTATCATAAATCAGTTTTTCTTTTAATAGGTAAAAAAACTATATACGATATTAATTCAACCTCAAAGGAGGTACCCTTAAATAATAATTTAATTTGTACAGGTGTCAGTATAAGTGCCTTGTAAAGACGGAAATCATCCTCAACAACGGAAATAACAATGGAAACAAGCAACGATCATAATTTGTTCAGCAGTTAGGAGCCTTCGAATTTTCACCTATTTTTTTTTAAATGGTACTCCTTAGCAATACAGGTCTGCTGTTTTTTCTAGCACGGGCCATCAATATATTCTTTGCTGTGTCTGTTTTCTGGGATATTTTGCCATTAGTATGTAGTACCTACTGTACTCTTTGATACCCCAAGGGTCTGCCTTGGATCTTGTTCGTTTTCCGATCGCCTTTTGGCGAGTTCGTCGGCATTTCCCATACATGTAAATTCCTAATGGCCTGACGCCCAAATCAGCTTGTCACTGTTTGGTTTTGCCAGTGATATCAGTTCCTTTTTGCAAGTCCAAACCAATTGGGACGTTATTTCCTGTCTACTTAAAGCCTTCAGTGTCGCCTGGCTGTCTGAATGAATATGGATCTGTTCCTCTTGTATTGCTCTCCTATTTTCCTTCGCACATGGAAGTATTGCGTAGACCTCTATCTGAAACACCAAGTGTGATTACCTAGTAAGTAGCTAAAACTAGTCCTTGGGTTTTCCGAAAAAACTCCTGCTCCCGCACCATTATCAGTCTAAGATCCGTCTGTGTACCAGATCTTTCCCTGTAGAAAGATATTGAGTTCTGTGTTATTTCTCCGAATGATTTGTCAAAGAACAATCGTTTTCGCAATCAGAGCTTCGAGCGAATGTTACTGGGGTGGCTTTTTGAAGGTTGATATTCAGTCTCTCCAAGTCCGTCTATCTAATTATCAAGATTAAAGCACGCGCACCCAAGGGGTTTTGTGACCTCTTTCTTTCAGAGCTTCCCAGTAGTCCGCCCATGACCATATTCCACAGGACTGGAGAAAGTACTTCTCTGGCCGCCCAAGCCACTACAGTCTCCAGGTTGTGTGAATCATTCTGTTCATTAGCATTCAGTCTATACAAACCACACATGGTTCCTCGACCCTTTATGAAGATAACTGTCTATAGAAGTATTATTAAAATCTACTTATATGTCTAAGAAGGCCGCTAGTAGTACTTCTCTAGAGCCTTCAGTCCAAAGGCTAATTAGTCTCAGGGATTTTGCGGTTACTTTTAAGTTTTTCCAGATTATGCTATGAAAATAACCCTAATATTGGTATATGCCCAAGAGCCAAGCTGCCTCTGAGTATGTCACAGAGCCTACCATGCAGTAGTTCTGATACCTTCTGCAAGAGTAGTGGGTATATCTCGACCGGTCCCGGTGATTTTTAACCGACGAAACCAAAAAGGAGGAGGTTCTCTATTCGACGCGTATATATTCTTTTTTATCATTTTTTTTATATGTATGATTATCATCATCATAACTTTTTACTGAGGCGTCCGATTCCGATAATTCTTTTTTCAGTGGATAAGGTGTACTATTTAAAAGATTAAATCCACCCCCAAGGGTAGCAAAATGAAGGATATTGATCACTCACCCTCTGTATTCTGGTCCGTTAACCGATTCTATCAGGCATAACTTTGTACTGGGATCTTCGATTTGGATGATTCTTCTTTTATATACCTCATAGTTGAACATATTTGGATTTCGAATGGAATTATAAACCCTTATGGGTAGAAAAATAGGGGATAATTGATTTTTCACTTGTGAACATTGGCACACATATGTAGTTGACAATGACAGATCGCTACTGTCATTATCACAATCATTATATTCTATGAGAGGATGGAATGATATACAAAGTAATGAAATAAACTAACCAGAACAACAAAAATAATTTATATTACAACAAATAGTAAAAGTAGATAATCATATTATTCAACTAGTAATAGTTGAAGTAAGGTGGGTAAGTAAGTATTTTGGAAGTGATAAAAAAACAAGTAGGTAGTAATTAGTAGATTTCAGCCACAAAAAATTGAAAAATAAAAACTTTTTAACAAAAAATTAAACCGGAGAAATACGGAACTGAAAAGTATAAAATAAAATAAACCTTCTTAGTCTCAATAACTAAGCTCCTAAACTAATGTAAGTAACTAATTTTGAGTCGGCGCCAAACAAACAATCAACGAAGATCATTAAATTACTTCAAAAAAATTATCAGAATGTCACCGTCCAACTCGATGCCATCATTTTACGCCTTACCTAATACATTCGCTTGTTTGTTTGGCGCCGACTCAAAATTAGTTACTTACATTAGTTCAGGAGCTTAGTTATTGAGATTAAGAAGGTTTATTTTTATGCTTTTCAGTTCCGTATTTCGTCGGTTTAATTTTTTGTTAAAACTTTTGTATTATGGTTCAAGTGAGCTTATTTTCCACTGCACTTTATTATAGGTTACCACATTTTTCGCTTATGTCTAGCTTTCCCCGGAATCTCTTTTCAGACCCTTCAGTCCATTCATTAGCAGCTGTCTGGTTTGTTTGAGCCCCAGGAGTTTGAGCCCTAAAGAGTTTCCTTTATTGTTTATTCTACTGTAGTGGTGTACTCTCCTTGTTCGTTTTAAGGGAGTGTATCGCATGCTGTCTATCCTTACAATACGAATCTATTTTGGCTTTCTTCAGTGCAGTTTTATAACTGGTAAAGCCGTTCTTGTAGTCATCCCACCTTCCAGTTTTCTTGGCACTGTCAAATTTTTTACTAGTTTGTCCCCTTAACCTTACAAGTTCAGTGTTCCACCAACGCACATTCCTGATGGAGTTCCTTGTGATAAGGGGGCAATTGTTGTTGAACGCCGATATTACTATGTCAATGAATCACTCCACTGCCAGCTCTAGTTTCCTGTTTGTACTTATCCGTCTCTGCAATCCTGGAAGGTTATGTGCTAGGTTTGTTTTGTGTGCTCCTCATTTCATTATCCTTGGATTCCCATTCCATAGAACACACGGCATCCATTGGACATCCATTTTAGGTCCATCTCAAGTCCAAACGTCCATGGACATTGAATGGATGTTCATTGTACGTGTGAACATGGCCGAACATTCGATGTTAAAAACGTTCGTCCATTGTACATTCATTCAATGTCAAAAAATATTTATATGAATTTCAGTTTGATCCCTAAGAATCTTATCTTTATTCCAAATGAAACTGAAATTCGTAAGTATCTTCAATCAAAAATTTCAACCGTGATGGAATATTTTATTGGGCCAGTTCATGTACATTTCTGGATATTCATTGTACATTCAACAATTAACATCTATTATACGTCCCATTCAAAAACAATCATTAATTTCTTTTATAATAAACGATATATGAACGAATAAATTGTCACGTATTAATTGCTTATCATTATGGGTACTTCACGCATCTTTTAAATTCAACAACCACTGTATTCTTTTCGGGATCAAAAAACGTTATTTTTCCGGTTGCTATTTTTTCTTGCCGCCTATGAAATATTTTTGAAATTCGCGGGCAATTTTTTGGGTCGTTGCGAGCGCCGCGAACGTTTAGTGGAACGTGCCTTTAGTGTTGTTGAGAAATGTGAGGTTAATGCTTCCGCGTCTTTGCTTTCCATTTATGACCCCGTTGCGTTCGTTCATCGATGGCAATAAATAAAGAGACTTTTTATTACTGATTAATATGGGTTCTAGAAAACTTCCGAATAAATATTATAAGATAGTGCGACTGATGCATGGTGGTGAATCTAATTCAGATGAAAATGAGTGTGCTGCAGGTTTCAACATAAATGCAACCTATTTACAGATATCGTGGAAGCAAGAAATAAAACAAAAGTGGCTGAATACAGCAGTGATCTGAATGATGATGATCCTCAGTCTAGAAAATATAGAAAGAAGAAGGGTGTATTTTCTTCAGAACAAAGTGAGGCCGATGAAACAAATGAAAAGTACCTCTACCTCCCCCATTTAAGCCTACAATGAAAAAAGGATTGAGTCCCTCTCATGTGTCTCCTGTCAATACCGAAATAAATGAAGCAAATGGCAAATTACCTCCATTCAAGCCTACCTAATAAAAACAGGATTTAATCCCTCTCAAGTGTCTTCTGTCAATAGTGAAAAGAATGGAGGTGTATAATTTTCCAAGTAGTCTTGAGTAATGATCTCAAACTTGGCATATCTTCTCAGTCAAATTAGATGTCAAAAACACGAGGAGGGAACACCTAAGAGTCAATGAAAAAGTGTTCATCCCGACTTTAAGCAAAGGTCTCGCATCTCAATATAGTTACCACGTCGAAAATGAAACAATGCTTTCAAGGATTTTAAAATGGCCGACTTACTGATCAGTGGGTGGAACAAAAGATATATTGTAGATTATTATTGAATATATACATACAGGCAGATGAAAAATCGAACAAAAAAGAAATAGAGGAGGCAAATATGAAATGGTTAAGGAGAGCAAATGAAAGGAAATGAATCGTTCTCAGAATATTTTCATTTATTAATACTTTAGATCAGTGTTGTCATTCTTTTGTTTCGTTGTACATTTTTTATAGTATCTATTTTTCAGTTCTGTTATTCTTTTGTTGAATTAGATTTTTTGTTATATTTTCTTACCTTTATGTTGTTATTTAATGAATTCCTTTGGTGGATTATTTTGAAACAGTTAGTTTTTGAAAGTGGCATCAATTTTGGTATGTGCAAGATATAAAAGAATGAAACTAGAGAGTTCTAGTAGCTCAGTTTTTAGTTGGATTTCAACCTTTGAAATATGAGCGAAGACAAATTTCATTAAAATCTATTTATGGAATTGTATAGAGAAAATTGTTCATAAGTTTGATAGGTTCAAGATAAACAACTTCTGTTACCATTTTTTGTAAATGTGTTAGTTTTTGGAATATAAATAGAAATTTTGAATTAAAAAATGTATAAAAAATTAAGAATTACTTATAAAGAATATTTACCTATATACCATGCTCGTAAACATTTTAATTAAGTCCAAAACTAAAAAATTTCGGGTTCTAACAATCAAATGTCAACTTTCTGATATGAAATGTAATTTATACAGGGTGTTGAAATATTGGGCAATACTTTTGCTAATATATGGTTTAGGTAAAAAAATAACACTTGGTACTTATTCCCTTTCGAATATTTATCACCGAGATTTTTGTGATAACTTCATCGAGAAGCCTTTGTGATTATCTATTCAAGTAGAAATAATGTCTAAAAGGGACACACTACAAGAACAATGTATGTATGAGAACTTGTGTTAGTTTTATCTTTACAATATGTTTCCAAAGTATTGCCCATTATTTACAAGACACCTTGTATAATCTATATCCTCTGGATTCATTTTGGATATACAATGGATGTACATTGGACGTCCACAGTGGTTGTTATTTGGATATGTTCTGGACATCCATTTCACCAAATATGGACATACAATGGATGCCCAAAATACGCCCAACGTACATCCATTGGACGTTGTCTGGGCTTCAATTGTACGTCCAAAGTAGTGTCCTGGCCGTCCATTGAACGTCCATTGAATGTACATTGGACTAATTCTGGACATCCAGTGGATGTCTTGAACTTCCATATTCAACGTCCATTGCTCATCCATTGTACGTACATGTGCTGAGTTAGTGTTTGTGATGATGTTGCTCTTTATTTTGAAGTGTCAGAACATGGTTGTAGATAGTTTTTTTTTTAAGGTGGAGAAAATCCTTCATGGAGTAGTGTGAGAGTCCCTGGGTCCTGAAGTGTGTGCTCCTGCACCTTAGATTTACCCACTAAAAATTACTCACAGATTACTCCGAGATTTCACCCTATTGTCCGAAGGCTCCGTTGCGGCACCGTTTTTTTTGAGATCCCGGTGCCATATATCCACCACGGTGCTCACAGCTTGGATTTAGGTCTGTTTGCAAAAGCCTCGTTACTCGTTAGTCGAGTCGCGGCCGTCCCTGCGACCGCACGAATGTCCGCAAATTGCTCCAATCGCCGCACGACCGCGGCACGTTTACCCCAAACCGCGTGAAGTGAGGGGCTTGTTGTTGTTGTAGATCGTTAATTATGAGATCTTTCAATTCGACTCTCCCATTTTTTATCCGGCGTAGCATTTTGTTGGTTGCCAATATTTTGCTTTATTCCTAGATGAGCTCGAATTGTTACCGTTTGTTATTAGTACTTCTACCGTTATTGGGATGTCACATGTATACAAAATTGCTGGCCATACACACAGATATCGATCCGCCGGTTGCGAACGGCGCGGTTCAAACTAGCAGATTTATCTTTTAGTTTGTGCATATTTACCACGCGCCAGATCAAGCCGGCACAGATTGTCTGTCAGTCGGCCGCAGGGAAAAACTGCTGCCGTCAACTAACATGCGGTTTTGATTTAATTATGACACATGTTTCTGGAATCATATATCCCAGTGCCTGTGCAAATATTGCCACATAATATTTTAAATCTTTATACGATCTTCCTGTGGCCAGAAAACGGAGAGTAGCCGTTAAGAGCGTTTTCACACACACCGGCAAAACCGGTGCCGGTGACGTGCCGGTGCTGGTACCGGTGCCGGTGACGTGCCGGTGCTGGTACCCGGTTCCGGACCGGACAACAGCGTATTTCACACAGCCCGGCATATCGGTGCCGTTATCTGTGTTAGTATACGTTGAACAGTGCAGAAATAAAGATGTGTGCTGTTACTGCTGTCAACAGACGTTATCTTCTAGGGTTATTGTATCGTAGGAGAAAATTCCGAAAAAGCAAATATAAAAGACAACACTGGGTACATCTCCTGTTGACTGTGAGATACTTAGAAGGTTTCTTTTACACGCTCTATGAAAAAGTAAGGGAGGATAACTTCAAATTCTTCAATTACTTCAGAATGAGTACAGATACATTTGATTTTCTGGTGGAAAGACTTGGCAATAACATTAAGCATCAGGATACTCCAATGAGAGCATGTATTCCTCCGTACAAATGTACGATCAAATATAAAATACTCTGTCGCTATGGAGACAACAACGATACTAAGCGATATAAACAAAATACGCATCAAAATACTTTCCGTTACCGACATGTCAGAACAGGTGTGTGTGGACAAACGTACATAAGAAATCACAGCAACCGACAAATCAGAGACCGATCCGTCTTCCGATTGTCGAGATCCCCGCCGGCTTCATAAATCAGAATCGGCGGCCGTATCGGCAAATAGGTAGGACCGGGCTATGTGTGAAAATTATGATTTGATTATATTGCATTCGGTGCCGACACCGGCACCGGTTTTGCCGGTGTGTGTGTGTGAAAACGCTCGCGTAATGGCTTCTCTCATTGGAGTATCTTGTTTTGTAAGGGTATCTCTTGCTAAACTTAGTAGAGTTCGTCCAGTATTGAAATGACCTCTTTGGCCTTCCCCCACCTAACAACCAATTTTTCTCGAAGATACCCGAGCCATTGTCTAACTGTGGCTATTAATAGAAATTCCATAGGCGTACCAAATTATTTGGTATAGGCGATTCACGAGACGTAGAGAACTTACACTCCTATAACTTTCCTAACACTCCTATTTCTTTTTCCGCTACTGAATAGTACTTACCACTGGGCATTTTGGCAAGGTAACGAGTAAACTATTGCAAAGTTGAATAAATAACTGCACAACCTATTTATTTATTAAACAAACCTAACCCTTCAAACGCTGCATGCCAAGACACTGGCGAAGATTCGCCGTAGCACAGCAGATCGTGTCCACTCGTGTTTTCCCCCTCTCTACCTACCAACAGGTCGTTTCAATACTGGATGAGCTTTTAACAAGTCGTATGGCTGTACCTACATCCATCCTCAAATAATTCTCAAAGTTGTCAGGGTCATTTTCTGTTAGCTCTTTTAATAGTGGAATATGACTATACTGTTGTTTCTTTCTTTCTCATTTAGAGCGCCTCTTTCTCACACCACTATTTGCCATCGTCTGTATATAAATCATTGCACACGCGAGAGCCTTTTTTTTTCTGAACATTTTTATGTCAGTTTATAGCACAAACTTTCGTCAAGTCGAAATTCCACAGATACGGTTAGATCCCCGGGTCAATCTGCAGTTTTGCGTATACTTCTGTCAGATATTTTCTATTATAAATGCTAATCCGTTACAGTTATACAGGATGATTCAAAAGTACTTTGACAAACTTCAGGAGGTGATTCCTCACAATATTCTAATATGAATTGTCCAAATAAATATATGTCCGGAAACGCTTCGTTTCCAAGATACATGATGTTGAAGTTTTATTTTTATTTTGTTTTTTTAAATAACTTTCGAAATACTGACCTTAATTAAACGTATATTGGTATTGAGATGTTTTTTGAGGTGTCGAATTCGAACATGATGTTATTATTGCTCTTACTCGTAGGGGGCGCCACCTACACGTCTTTCTCTTTTTTGAAGATTCATAACTTTTTTGAGCGTACATCTAGCACATTTTTCAGTAAAAAAATCAATTCCTCTATCATATCTACGTAAAAAAGCTACCCCTGTTACAAGTCGCTATAAGCAACCGTTTTCTAGATATTTGGACTTGAAAATTTCAAGTTATTACCATTATTTTGCATTTTTCACAAGAATGCTTAGGAAATGAATTTGACGTTTAAGTAAGTAGTTTTGGTAATTACATATTATGTGACAGTTAAACGTTTTGTTGTTTTGTTGAAGTTTCTGTAAGTTTTAAAACACTAATTTTGAAAAAATGGATTATTTAAACAATAATGCTTATTTAGCCGATATGCATTTCGTTTATGGCCTTGCGGATGGCAATGCGCGCGAAGTAAGACGTATTTACCAAGAGCGATTTCCTAATTGAGTGCTGCCTTCAGTTCAAACATTTACCAGTCTCCACCGTCGTTTGGCAGAAACAGGTAGCTTTAAGAGGGCAGCTGATATTATTGGAAGACCACGAGCAGTCCGAACCCCAGAATTGGAAGAAGCTGTTTTGAATGCTCTCGAGGAGAATCCATGAACAAGTACAAGAATAATTGCTGAAGCTCTCAATTCTACTCAGTCCACAGTTTGGAGAATTATCCGCGATTAACAATTTTATCCATACCATATTCAAAGGGAACAAGCTCTTTTGCCACGAGACTTTCCCCAACGCATTACAGTTGTTTTTGAGAAAATTGGCTGGAAATCCTCAATTTTTAAGATATGTACTCTTCACGGACGAGGCAAACTTCTCCCGAAATGCTATCACAAACTTTCATAACAACCATGTTTGGGCTCTGGAAAATCCGCACGCAGTTAGTGAAAGACATTATCAGTATCAATTTTCTGTAAATGTATGGGCGGCAATAATTAATAATTACTTGATAGGTCCTTCCGTTCCGACTGAATGGCGCAACTTACAGATACTTTTTAGAAAATGAATTGCCGGGACTACTTCAAAATGTACCATTAGAAATACGTATCCGCATGTGGTTTATGCATAATGGGGCTCCGGCCCATTTTAGCGTTGTAGCCAGGGAATTCCTTAACACTGTCTATCCAAATCGATGGATCGGTAGGGGTGTAGAAAAACCTAACCAGGCGTGGGCACCAAGGTTCCCAGATCTAAACCCGCTAGATTTTAATTTTTTGGGGACATTTGAAGTCACTAGTTTATAAAACTCAAGTAGCGAAGGAGGAAGATCTAAGAAACCGAATAGTAGACGCCTGTGAAACAATAAGAAACACACCAATAATTTTTGAGCGGGTACGAGATTCAATGACTAGAAGACTGAATGCCTGTATCTTCGCTGAAGGTGGACACTTTGAACAATTTATTTGAATACAATTTAGTTTCCTTTATTTTATTTTATTCTACATATTAAAAATTTGTTGAAATAAAATGTTGATATTTTTTGCAAATTTTATTAAAACAAATACAGATTTTGCACCCTTGATACAAAAATAACTATTTTAAACGAGTAAAAATAAATAGAATAGGTGGCGCCCCCTACAAAAAAACAAATTCTTGTGAAAAATGCAAAATAATGGTAATAACTTCAACACACATCGATTATCAAATAATCGACTTGAAATTTTCAAGTCCAAATATCTAGAAAACCGTTGCTTATAGCGACTTGTAACAGGGGTAGCTTTTTTACGTAGATATGCTAGAGGAATTGATTTGTTTACTGAAAAATGTGCTAGAAGTACGCTCAAAAAAGTTATGAATCTTCAAAAAAGAACGTGTATGTGGCGCCCCCTACGAGTAAGAGCAATAATACCATCAGGTTCGAATTCGACACCTCAAAAAACCTATCAATACCAATTTTCGTTTAATTAAGGTCAGTATTTCGAAAGTTATTTAAAAAACGAAAATAAAAATAAAACTTTAACAGCCTGTATCTTGGGAACGAAGCGTTTCCGGGCATTTATTTATTTGGACAATTCATATTAGAATATTGTGAGGAATCACCTCCTGAAGTTTGTCAAAGTACTTTTGAATCACCCTGTATAAGTATCTATTTCCAGCAAAATAATATGTGTGATCGATTGGAATTACCGAGAGGGGTCATTGGTATTGAAACAAACTCGATGGTGGTCATTTGGTCCCACGAGCGAGTGAGGGGGAAGTGGTAGGTCCAGTCTTTTGGTGCCCCTGCACAGGTCTAAAGCTGATAACTCCAAGATTTCTTCCTGTTTCTCGCAGCGATGATTCCTTTGGAGCTGAAGAAGCGAATGGGCAACGCAATTATTCTATGTTGTAATTTAGATGTGAGTTTATGTACATTTGTACAATGCTTTATTGAGTACCGAGGTAATGAAAAACACACAATCTGCTGAAGAAATAATAACTACCTACGTAAGAAAATCCATCGTCAACACAATCACACTTTTATACCGAATAGTAAAACCAGATGCACTGCAGATTTGATTTGATGGCGTTGAAACCTATAGCAAAAACACTTTAGTCATAAATAAGCACGTGTCACAAGTTAGATGTTGCTGGAAATAGTAGTTTTCCGATAAATATCACGTATTATTATCGTAATCGATATTCTCATTTTCAACTAAATAATAAACTGTATACTTTATTGAAAATCTTTAAAGATACATCATCAGAGCTATCATTTAGCATCGACTAGTTTGAATAATTTATTATTCGAACTTGGTCAAATGGATGCCGTATAATTGAGTGGAACAAACTTCATATTTTTTTAGAGAGTTCGAGAGAAGCAAGAATGCCTGCCAAGACGTCACGAAATACAAGCTCCCGAGAGATCAAATGTGAGTAAACAACTTTTTTGTTAGTTCCGTTGGATTATAACAACAGAGTGTAACAAATTGCAGGAGAAAACAGCACTATAAACTATCAGGTTCAGTATGTTTTTGTTCGTGCGAAGTTAGCTAGTGAGTACTCACATCACAATATCTCACAAACTAAATAGTCTGTGAAGCTGAAACTTTCTACAGTCATCAAGTAAGACAAGGGTCAATTTCAGTGTTAGAAGACGAATCATGATGGGTTTGACTAAAAACAATATAACCCCAAAATAATGACACACAAACTTGTTTTTAAAATGTGGATTCGACTTCCGGCCGGGAGACAAAGGTCGACCACGTGGTCAGGAAGTCAAGTTAATGTGAGTTATTGTACAGCCGTTCAACGTGCATCGCAAAGTTATTTAATTGTTGTGAAAGTTCCGGGCATTCGTGGTATCACTTAGAGTGAGACATTCCAGTTTGCCCACTGAAGAGGGATGGAAGATGTGGCTATAATCCCCGATACTGGCATATTGTCCGTAGTACAGTAAAAAAACCAGCAAGTAAGCGACACAAAAAACTGTTACAGGTAGGGCTTCATAAAGTCAGAAAAATAGACCTGACATGATCTTATAAGGAAGATAGTGCAATACCTAGTCATTCCCTCCTAAGCTACAAGTTGGAGAAATTCAATTCATTGTCAGAGATTATCTATCCCCTCGTATGTTCGTCGTAGGCTCCCGCAACTTATATCACTGTCTACGTCTTCAGTAAATATTTTTTGACGTTTTATCATAAAGTATACAACTTATGTGGGTTGTAGGGGGTTGTCAGGGCTCTGAAGCTTCTTAGCACCTCGACCTAAGATCTTTTGTATACCAGGAGTCAACTAATCTATTAGACAAGTCATAACTTCTAGAATATTAGGTGTATCAAAATGAGATTTGGTACAGGTAAATGGTATGCGAAGAGGACAGTTTTTGCATATTTTTCCCTTTCCGGAAATGGCTCCGCTTTTGAATTTTTAAATGGAACACCCTGTATATTGTAACATTTTTGGATTTCTGAGACAATTCTGGATCAGAATGTTACATTTTAAAAAGTTTTTAATATTGCATATAGGTGGCCATGATCGGACGTAAACTAATCTAAGAACCTCGGGTGATGTCAGAAGATTACAATCGCAAAGTTTTTTTGACAAGCACTTTCCGAAAAAAGGATTTTTAGACGAATCTAACGATACTAATTTATTTGCTATTGGTTAAAAAATCAGAACATAAAATTAAATACTGGATAATAATGTATTTACTTTCACTGTAGTAAATTTTCAAAGTGCATTCCCCCTTGTTCAAGACACATTTCAGCTCGTTCAATTGTTTCTTTCAACATTTGAGGCGTTACACTTCTAAATTCTTGTAGAATTCTTTCTTCTAAGATTTCAAGAGTGGCTGGGGCTGTTGCATAGTAAACCTTTTCATTAACACATTCCCAAATAAACAAATCGAGCACAGTGAGATCCGGTGAGCGGGCAGGCCAACGTACTGGACCATTGGTTGCAATAGCTTGATTATTAAAATGCTCTATCAAGTGATTAAGAACTTCTCTGGTATTATGAGGGGGTGCTCCATCTTGTTGGGAGTAAATTCGCCGTAAAACTGCAAAAGGAATATTATTAAGATCATCCTCGATTTCATTTTGAAGAAAACCTAAGTACCTAACCCCTGTTAACTGACCTTGAAACAATATTGGCCCATTTATTCTATTTCCAACGATACCAGCCCAGACATTGACGCCAAAAATTTCTTGAAAATTGCCCTCTTTCATTGCATGTTGATTTTGTTGGGCCCCGTACCGAGTATTTTGCTTATTGACATACCATTATTTGTAAATCGTGATTCGTCGGAAAATAGAATAAAGTTGATAAAATTTGGGTTAACTCTATGATTTTGAAGCAGCCATTCACAAAACACTACCCGTCTATCGCCATCGTCAGCATACAAATGTTGAAGTAACTGATATTTAAATGCTCGATATCCGTGCTTTTTCAGTATTTTTCATGCTGATTCGTGACTTATCTGCATTTCTTGACTAATTTCTCTTGAAGAAACAGTTTTATCAATCTCAACCATATCAAGAACATTAATCTCAGTCTCTTCATTTATGATAAACCTCTATTCCTCCTCTCGATTTCCTTCTTGCCTAAAACGATTCTCAACATACGGAAAATACTGATGGGCTGGATATTGCCGATTGGGAAATATCTGAGCATACAACTCAGCAGCATTCCTTGAATTGCTATGACATTCTCCAAATATTAATAACATATCCACTTTTTCACTTTGAGTATACATTATTTTGAAGAAAAATTAAACTTAAATTCAACGAAAATTAAGAATCTTTTACAGTCTGCTCATAAAGCTTATGTCACTACCTAAGTGAGTGTTTTGTTTTCCAAACAAGACTTGATAAAAATAACTGCAAAATATTATGCACCATGGCTATCCATGACACACTTGACAACAGTAAATAAATTATTATCCAGTATTTTCCTTAGTAATATTTATTTTCTTATTTTAAATCCAGTCGCAAATAAATTAGTAATCATTCAGTCAAAAAAAAAATGGTCGTCATTTGAAAAATAATAGTTAGACACGAAAATGTAATTTTGCCAACTTGTTTTATTCCTATCTATCACACCAGTCACTAAAACTTTGCGATTTTCTGACATCACCTCAGGTCCTCAGATTAGTTTACGTCCGATAATGGCCACCTAGATGCAATATTAAAAATGACTCTAAAAAAATTAAGTAGGCATAAAAACTTTTTAAAATGTCACATTCTGATCCAGAATTGTCTCAGAAATCCAAAAATGTTACAATATACAGGGTGTTCCATTTAAAAATTCAAAACCGGAGCCATTTCCAGTGAAACCAGAAGTGACCGGAAAGTAAAAAATAGGCGAAAACTCTCCTCTTCACATACCATTTACCTACACCAAATCTCATTTTGATACACCTAATATTCTAGAAGTTATGACTTGTCCAATAGATTCGTTGACACCCGGTATTTTATAATCAATATTGTACTATATTTATGAACTTAGGATTTTCTCCTCTTTCATTTGACATCCAACTCGGTATAATAGCAAAGAAAAAAATTTGGAGACATATTGATTCATTTATGTCACCCGGACCATATAATAACGAATCGATGACACCTCATAGTAATATACATAGACTGCTAAAAACATAACCCTTCCTTTTGACGTTGCCATAGCCAGGTAAAAAACTAGAACAAATAGAAAAATTTGTTCTGAAAATAACTCACCTTAAAAAGACCGTCGCATATTATACGGAAACCTCGATCTACATCTACTTTTCAAAACTATAATTAGAGCAATATATGCAACTCCTCACAAAATGAATGCTTTCAGTGTTTTGAAATCACTGAAAATCTCCCTTCAGATATGTTATTCTTACTTACTCATGGGCTGTACCTACAATTTTATTCCATTGGACAGCAGAATTATCAAAAAAAATATAGAATTTTTTTTAATGAGCATACATTAGAGCAATGTTTTGAAGCAAAGATTTATTAGATTAGGAGATTCGATCCCACAAGTGTTTTTTTCGAATCATAATCTACAATCCAACACATGTTGAAATTGGCCCAAAATACTACAATCCTCCCTAAAGCATTATGTTTATTACAAGATTTCAAGATTTAGAATTCGAAAGGAGGTGGAGTCACCTAGATAGACATACCGTTTGTACTTTCGGCGAAAAACACTGAAAGAATAAGTATGCCGGGCATATTCATTGTGGTTAGTCCTCAAGGCAAGAATAGTAATGGAACACTACACTCCATAAATAGCTATTATCTTAAAAAATCAGCGGAAACAACGATTGTGTTTGTTGGCTTTCGATAATAAAGTCAGCAAACAACCTTAAAAAATTCAATGAGCTGTTAATTCCAGCTTGTAGGTAATTATTCAGTTCTCAACCTTGCTAAATTATAGGGAGATTCAGCTTACCGTGAATTGTGCAACTAGTTAATAATGGACGCCATCAGCATTTGATTATTAAATCATCGAAAATATTTGTTTTGACCAAATCCAATGGAAAATATATCCAATTGTTTTCAAAGATTATTGCACTATAAAAATATGTTTTTTCAATATATATGAAATGGTATAAGGAAATATTTGCACTGTACATAAAGTTAAAAATATCGATAAGAGTATAAACACTTGTTTCGATTAGATAATAACCTAACAAGTACAAACATATAAAATTCGTTATAATATAATAATAATAGTGTTTATTTACGTAAATGTAAATGTAGGGCCAAAATTACAATGGTATAAATAAAATTGTAATTAAAAAAGATATCACAGAAGCAAAATATGCTTGTTAGTGATTTATATGAAATAGAATAATATTATTAGTAATAGTTAAATAAATGTAAAATAATGAATATGTAATACAAAAAAAAGTAAAAGTTAAAAAAAATAAAAAATATTTTGACTTACAAATAACATTATAAAATTTGAAAACATCAAGAATAAAGATATACACATACATATATATATATATATATATATATATATATATATATATATATATATATCCTTCTAACTGTGTTGTTAGTTGGAACTGGGATACACAAATATGTTTATTATATTCGATTATGATTCGAAGAGTTGGGAAAACAGTTTTCTCTCATTTTCATATATATATATATATATATATATTTTTATTTTCCTTTTGAAATTAATTATATTGGAACATTTTTTTATTTCTTCAGGCACCGTATTGTAAATTTTTATTGAAATATAAGGATGAGCTCTTTGTGTTAGAGATTTTGTAACATGTGGGAGAGTATGTCATTTTGTTTCCCGAGCTTTATTTTTGTTTTGAGAAATTTAACTTTTTCTATGGCAATCATTTGGCTATCGAATTCATAATCATCCTTTATATATATTATAACTCCATCGTTTTGATTATATTCGCCCTCATTATAAATTGATTTGTATCCTGGTATACGATATATATAAGGGTCAAGTAATTTCCAGGTCTCTGTTAGTACCACGCAATCGAAATCAGAGTCTAATTCTTCCAACATCATTTTGAAATCATCTATATTTTTATTTAAACAACAAATGTTATTATGAATAATTTTGAAATTAGGATTTTTTTTAATTTTGTTTCAAAACGTGCCTGCATTTACTAGGTTTACTGAGAGTAAACGTTTTTAAGTTATCTATTTCGTATTGCTCCATTTTTCAGACAGCTTAAGACTAATTACAAATAGTGTGTAAGAATACCTTTGAATAGTGCATTTGCTACTTCTTGTGAGTTCTCAGGTCCGAGTTATAGTAGAATGATTTTTGGTTGTGTCATTCACTGACAACTGGCGCTTCTTACTCGGTTTTATTTCATGTTCTTCTTTCCCAGTTATTCCTTGATATATATATATATATATATATATATTTCCTATAAATAACAGAAAAATGAATAATTCTCAAGGCTACATGAAGAATATATTTGTAGCAGGTCACTCAGGTACAAGTAAAAGAGCATGACTAGGTCTTATAACAAACGAACAACAAAAGTATAAAAAAAAATCAAAATAAAAAGGTTTATTCAGAACAAAGTCATTGTGAACGTACAGAGATAGATATAAAAAAAAAATATAAAAAAGTGACATGACGAACACATTAAAAACCTAGAGATAGGGAGCTTATCACAGATCATCATTGCTAAATTGATGCGTTAATAAGTCATTTTACGAGTAAAAACAGTTCTTTAGTAGACAAGATTTCACTACCCGTTTGTAAAAGTTCATATTTTTTATTTCGAGAGACAATTTATTCAATTTTTTCTGTGAAACAGAAAGTCTATATCTTGGCGTTCTCAAGACCTTTCCTGACCTTGTTAGGTGTTGATACGTGTCCGATTGTAGAGCAAAATCTGATCTGTTTTGGTGTATTTCAAGCAGAGTGGCGTATATGTAAGCGGTGGGAAGAGGCATGACCTGGAGATCAATAAATAGAGCTTTTCAGGGGTGGGTTACACCGACCCTGATATTATTCGAATTACTCTTTTTTGTAAAACAAAAATTCTGTTAGAATGGGTGGAATTTCCCCACAAGACAATTGCTCAGTGTCATGTGACAGTAAAACAGTCCAAAAAAGCTGGATCTGAGAGTATCTGCACTAACAAGGTTTTTCAATCTGCGAATCAAGAACGTGACACCTGACAATTTATTCGATAGTTTATCCTCATGACACATCCAATTGAGATTGTCATCAATGGATATTCCAACTAACTTGACACTTTCACCTCCTGTTACCGCCGAGTTTGAAGATATAATGAGAAAGGTTCACCGACCTCTCTAGTATTTTCTACTTATGGCAGACGGCTATTTGAGTGCATGGCACTCGAGCGACTGACAGTTATTTGTATGATGAGTTGGAGTATAGTTAGTGAGTTAGTTGAAGGGCGGATTTTTGAAACTATTTGAGAACAATTCAAGGTGAAATTCAGTTTAATTTTTCTTCAAAATAATGTATATTCAAAGTGAAAAAGTGGATGTTATTAATATTTATCAATATTTGGAGAATGTCATAGAAATTCAAGGAATCCTGCTGAGTTGTAAGTTCAGAGATATCCCAATCGGCAACATCCAGCTCATCAGTATTTTCCGTATGTTGAGAATCGTTTTAGGCAAGAAGGAAATCGAGAGGCGGAACAGAGGTTTATCATAAATGAAGAGACTAAGATTAACGTTCTTATTTTTTTTTATCCAATCGCAAATAAATTAGTATCGTTAGATTCGTCAAAATATCCTTTTTTCGGAAAGTGCTTGTCAAAAAATGGTCGCCATTTGAAAAATAATAGTATGTAATTTTGCCAACTTGTCTTATTCCTATCTATCATACTAGTCACTAAAACTTTGCGATTGTAATTTTCTGACATCACATGAGGTCCTCAGATTAATTTACATCCGATCATGGCCAGCTAGATGCAATATTAAGAGTGAAAATTAAGTAGGCGTAAAAACTTTTCAAAATGTCTAATAGATTCGTTGACACCCGGTATATATAAATATATTTGGGCTATCTCGGAAACGGCTCTAACGATTTGGATGAAATTTTGTATTGAGATAGGGTTTTGTTTTTCAAGTTTATCTATAAAGGCGTCTTTCCTGAAAAAAACGCGATTTTACACACACAAAAAAATTATTACAAAACGATATGTATAGCGCCATCTCGTAAATTGTTGAGGTACTTGGATTGTTGCTATTGGATGTTGGCCTAATGGTACCTCTAAACTTTGAGAGATGGCGCAATATGACATTATCCGAATTCAATGTTAGATATGTTTTTCTTTTTTCTTTGGTTAGTCCAAGAAACGCCATCGGTTTATTTAAAATGTGTATTTGTAGCCAACCTGTGCACTGGGTAAGATTGCAAAATATTCATATGTAATAAGTATGTGATTCGTATCTCCGAAAAAACACGATTTTACAGAAAAACAAAACACCGAGCAAAGCTCGGTGGCCCATGTAGAAAATGATAATAATAGTTATTTGTGTATTGAGAGCAAAAATTGTTATAGTGGACAAATTATTTGAGACAAAACTTTCCGAGTATTTCCTCTGATTATGAACGCCTGCTGGTCAGTACAAGACTGGTCTACAAATTTTATGCGTAGTTAGATATCATTCTCGGAAGGGTTTGTTTCAAATAATTTGCCTGCTATAATGATAAATTTTTGCTTGAGAGTGATAGCATTTAACAATAATTTTTTATCCCGAAGTAATATTAAAACTATATTCAGATATAAAAATAAACTATTATCGCGCGGCGAGCGATAGTGACAGTCTTCAATACACATAAACCACAAAAGCCTTTATTACTTTATTTAGTGATTGTACAAAAACTTATTAATATCGATTAAAGCTGATAACTGAATTTTCATAATCCCCCTGTAAATTCTTTTGCGGTATCTTTATTACAGTTCATTTGTAAGCAATTATTTTATACCTATGAATTGAAATAAGCGAGTAGTTCGGTGTCTGTGATATAGAAAACAACATAAAATATTAATTTGAATAAATTGAATATCAATTGGTGTTTTTATTGCTTGCTATAGAGCGGAGTTTCTATAGTGAGAAGTGTCGTCCTATAGAGGTGAAATGTTTAAAAAATCCTGTGAGTAGATCAAATATCACTTTCGCATGGAGAAAATAAATTATTTGGATTTTGTATGGTTGGCAAAGGCCCGTTTTCTTATAGAAAATAACGAATGACACCCCAGGGACAAAATTCTTGAATTTGCGGGAAAATATTCTCTAGAGAAAATGACGTCATATTCTCTCAATACTGGATTTTGCTATTCTTGACACTTATTTGAGGAGTTGATTCATTTGAAAATTGTAGGAATACTTTCTCCAAGTTTTAAATAGGAGAAATCGAATTCACTGGTGAGATTGATTGACTGAACACCATTCGCGATTTTTTGTGTTTGTTCTTGCGATTTTATATTCGATTGTTTGTGTTTATTATTTTTGACAAAATCGGAAAATACAAACGTTGGGAAAATGGAAAATACAAGAAGTTTATCTTTCAGTCGCAGATGATTCCGTATCTGATTTTATGAACATCCTGTTTATATTTTCAACAAAACAAGAAGGATGTTCGTGTATCATAATCCATTTGTTTTTTTAGGTTATGCTTGTTTTTTATAGTTTGTTGAAAACCTCAACTCTCTTTTTACAACTAACTTCAACACAAAAACAACCTAAAAACAATAAACCTAAATATTAAAATAAAAAAGTTTTGTCGCCGATAGGGATCGATCACGGGATAATCCATTATCATTTGGGTTATTGGACAATATAAAAAATTCAGGCAATTCCCACTTTTCCATAAAGTTTCAGCGGGGTTCTTTGCCGTTTTTTAGTTTATCATTTTCAATAATATCTATCAATAGTTTTTTTTCTCGCTCATGAAAGTTCTCGTTGCCATTTCAAAATTCGTATCAGTACAAGAATACCCCCACACAGGGCTGCCAACGCCAAGTGAAGAAAAATCCCGACCAAAGGCTCGAGAATTTCCGAAAATTACCGAAAAAATCCCGAAACTTATAACTCATCGTTTTTTCTCGTCAAATCATCGTCTAGAATTTTATTTGAATGGATAATAGTATAGACATGGAAAATATTGTATATTGTTTTTATGTAATGGTACTTACATTTATATGTTACGTGACATGAAAGTATTGACAGGAAACAGGAATGGGGAACACGCATGTGCTCTTTTCTAGAATATTTTGATTTGCACATAAAGATTAACATCTAGAAACCTCAGCAACAAACTCAGAAATTGAAGAAATTGTCAATGTTTTTAATAATTTGAAATTGAAAACGCCAGTTTTCTCATTATATCCAAAAACGTATTCCTAGCGCCTCTGATGGACGTATGCATTGTTACTTCCCACAGCTCAAACTTTTACCGCAGTTGCTTCGAACTGTCAACTATCATTTAATCTGTCTTCGTTTATATGTTGTCATAATATTTTTATTATTATAGTATTTTCAATTGTTACAGAAACATCACATTAAAAGTGAGTTGAATTCATGTTTGGGTTGTAAGAAATGGTATCGTCTATGGATATTCCTAAAACAACCACAATTGTCGCTAGTGTTTGGGGGAAGTTATTCAAGTGAAGGTCAAATCGAGTTTGAATTAAGAAGCACCATTAAATTTGAAAATTTCGAAAAAAAATTGGGATTTGAGAAATTATTTTCTGTGAATTTGATTGGTTTAAATGTAAATTCTACGTAAATCATACTCGACATACGTCACTTATATAGTATCTTCTAGAAACACATTCCTAAATCGCCCAAGAATAACTATTCCTATACGTTTCATATTTCCCAAGAGAAAATTTCCTGCGATCTCAACTATTGAGGCTCAGATCTCTTGTGATGGGGAAAGTTTATTTATTAGTTTGTTGAGGAAAGGACCCTGCACTTTTTTTTTGTAAAGTGGCCACCGGTCAACTTTTCTGAAACTCTGGTATGTTGTTGTACTCGACCTAGCAACCAAAAGTATCATTGGGTTCAACTCAATCCTGTGACTAGTTTTCTTGTTTTCTAGATGAGTAAAAGTTGAAAATTGTCCAGTTTTTCGGATTTTTTGTTTTTTAACTTACGAGCTAGATTGAATTTCTGTTGCATTCACACGTTCACTACCTGTTTTGGTAATACATTAGTGAATACGCAAAACTAAAAATATTTATATTTACAGGGTGATTTACAAATGTTTGAAGGCAGTTTTTTGCAAAATCTCCCTTTTTCTACTGTGACGTCAGGGAAATATATTTTCCAAAGGTACTTGTACATAGTATTTTGACGAGGAAATATTGAACTGTACACATTTCTTATACAGGGTCTTTCATAGAGAGAACCATAATATGAATTTCTTTTTTTAAGAATTAATTCAAAATCCTGTATACTTATGGATTGATTTTTGGGAAAGGTAATACCTCTGACATAGTGTGTATCTAAGCTTCAAAATATACA
This sequence comes from Gonioctena quinquepunctata, assembly GCA_018342105.1. Taxonomy (NCBI): domain Eukaryota; kingdom Metazoa; phylum Arthropoda; class Insecta; order Coleoptera; family Chrysomelidae; genus Gonioctena; species Gonioctena quinquepunctata. The sequence continues at coordinate 82,536 of JAFIRS010003597.1, read as the reverse complement.
AGGTGATTTATTTGTCGGAAGGTATTATATTTTTTTTAAGTACAAAATCCATGAACTGTATTCTAAAATTTTCCCCGTCAACTGTAACCATTTTCTCAGTATATAATGATTTCAATAACATCTTGCATAAATTTTACAATCCTATCCTATGACCAGTTTTTGAGAGTGGAGAATTGCTGATTCTATCAGTTTTTTTCTTCAGATGACGAGTTCACTAATTTCTGGAAAAAATACTACAATGTCCCGATGAGAGAAGTGGTTGAATTTTTTTAAATTTTTTTAAGTAGTTTTTCCAAAAACAAATCCAAAAGAAACGTCCCTGTTTGAATACTGCGGAAACCGCGCCAGGATGTGACGTAACAAGTTCAGATCGATCGCCGAGAGCGCGAGATAATTACAGAGTTGCCAAGCATTATTCATAATGTTTCTTTACTGTGTGAGCAGGCCGAAAAAATTATGACATAGCATTCGGTCTATATATACATATTATTCAAGAATAACTAAATCAAGAACAGCTATCAAATGAGAAGTATTCATTTCAATACTACACATGCAGACACAAGTTCTGTTTCATTCATAGAATAAAACAGAATAACATTTCCTTAGAAGTTCCGCAAAATAGTAACACTGGCAACTCGCCGATCGCCGAGAGTGCCAGGAATTACAGCGTTGTCAAGCGTTATTCATAATATTTCTCTACAATGTGAGCAGGCCGAAAAAATAATGTCATAGCATATTATTCAAGTTCTGTTTTATTCATAGGATGAAACAGAATAACATTTCCTCAGAAGTTCCGCAAAATAGTGACACTGGCAACTCGGGAAAATGCCAAGTCAATGGGCTTGTGACGTCAAAAGAAGCGGCAATAACGCAGTGTTTGAATGTCTCACTGAATTTGATGGTTTTGGAGCAGCGTTTATTCCAATATTACACAATATCTTCGAGGAAAAGCCATGCATACATAATATTTTATACAAATAAACCACCTTGTATATTTTGAAGCTTAGAGACACACATATGTTAGTGGTATTCCCAAAAATAAATCCATAAATAAGTACAGGGTTTTATCCTTAAAAAAATCACGTTGTGGTTCTCTCTATGAAGCATCCTGTATAAGAAATGTGTACCTACTCTGCAATATTTTCTCGTCAATATACTGTATTGAGTACCTTCGGAAAATATTTTTTCCTGACGTCACAGTAGAAAAAGTGAGATTTTGCAAAAAACTACCGTCATAAATTTGTGAATCACTCGGTAAATATGAATAATTTTGATTTTACGTACCTATTCACTAATGTATTACCAAACATGTAGTAAACGTGTGCATTCAACAGAATTTCAATATAGCTCGTAAGTTAAAAAAAATGCGAAAAACTGGGCCATTTTCAACTTTAACACCCCGTATCTAGAAAACTAGTCATAGGATTGACTTTTGGTTACTAGGTCGAGTTTCAGAAAATGTTAACGGTTGCCACTTCACATAAAAGAGATATAGGCTTTTTTCACTCTGAGAAACCAAACGGATGGATATGTTTTTTCTCATTGTATTATGCGCTCGTATGCTCTCGAATTATTGTATGGGGAAATACATCAATGGCTCGCAGACTACTGATCTCAGAAAAACGTATTATCAGACTTATATTTGGTATCAAACGAACAGACTCATGTAAACCATATTTTAGAGATAATAACATCTTAACACTTCCCAGTATATATATTTACAAATGTATTTTGCTTGTCAGTAAAAATATAGATTCACTAACATCATGATAGTCATAATTATAAAACTAGGCATGGCAATTTGCTACAAATTCCTCCACACAGAACTTCCTTATATGAAAAAAGTCTTCAATACAGTGGTATAAAGTTTTTCAATATACTCCCGGAATCAATAAAAAGTGAAAGAAATGAAATACGTTTCAAAAAACAACTAAAAAGTTATTTGATTGAGAAATGCATATATAGCCCAAGCGAGTTTCTGACTTCTTAACTGTAATAAAATTGTATTGACTGTTAAATTATACTGAACATTGTGTGTCTAAATGTCTATATGTAAACAATAACTGAAATTGTATAATAACTGTTATTTATGTGCCTGTAAGTCTTCGAGTCTTCTTTACGGTCTCGTAGAATGAAATTTTATGTATATATGATTATAGGTGTATAGATTTTTATATTTATATTTTTGACATGTCCAATACCATGTAATATGGTCTTAATGGAATAAAATATTATTATTTTTATTATTATTATTGGAAATCGCGCAGCATCCAAATCTCCAACCAGGATTTGTATCTGTTACTGCCTAACCATTCATTATTCAAAACTTTCTTTGTCAAATTTGTCACCACTTCATCCATGGACGTCGCTAAAGGGGGAAGGCTCCCCTTGAAATTGGTTCAGTTGACAAATCCATGACCCAGTTGGCATATATCAGAAACATGATTTATGTGATATTTTTTTATGAGCGAAGGGAGTTTTCTATAGTCAACAACTTTCACATTTTCGTGGTACTACACTACGAAAACTATTCGATAGTTTAACTTCACAGTTGGCATAGTAGTGGTTAAGGCTATTTTTTGCGAAAATATGAAATCCAACTATAATAATGGTAAAAAGAGGTTTAATACGTTCATGAGTATTTATTCAGAGTGAATGCCGAATCGGATATACGTTATCCAAAAATAAAGCTCACACCTCAATTCATTGTTCAGGTTCTGAAGTAGTTGGTAGTTCTAATAGACCAGAATATACGTCCATCAAGGACCTAACATTTTACATTTTAAACAGAAACATCAGAGCATTTCAACTTTTATTCATTGATCCAGGACTGGAAAAATGTAGGTTTTATTATTTTATTCGAAAAAAAAGAAGTTTTTATGCAATGTTTCTTTCCATGTCTCATTTGTATGGCACGCCGTTTTGCTTTTTATTCGACTTGACCGTAAACTTCCATTTAAATGTCATTTCTTTTTTATGCGACTTACGATAATATAAACGGTATAGATATTATTTTTTTATAGTTATAGTTTTTTTTTTTGGTTGACTGTAATTTCATTGCTAATAACAATTCGATTGTATTTTCCTATTGGAAATAGTAATACTAAGACATCCGGGCTATCAATTTGCCAGGGAATTTATTTCTATCCAATTATCAAAAATTTATTTTTATTATATTAACCGGTATTTCAATTACAAATAACAATTGGAATTTATTTTGTTTGTTCAACAAAAAAGTTTGATGTTTTCGATGGCACATGCAGTTCTATGAATGTTATGTACAAGATTCAAAATAAATGAATATAACTGTCATTAGCAGCAATTGGCAGAATACATGATAAATCCCTCAATTCGAAATGGAAATGACGTTTTCATTTGAAATTACAAGGAAAACGAGATTCACCGAAATTATCTTATGAGCCATTATATTGAAAACCAATTGAAATAGCATTTCGATAGCTAGGTCGAAAGAATATTCAAGGCCCGGTGAGCTAAGGGAATGAGCCTGGCTCATTGGAGGCCCAATTTTTCAAAATCCCACTTGGCCAAGATGGGCCAGTCAGGCACTGAGTGTGGTATAAATTTCGTTGTTTATCTCTTTAAAAACGGTATTCTGGTACAGTAATGCCATCTTAATTTAATGCATTTTTAGGGACAATACATCATGTCAGTGCTGACGTCAGAGCTGTCAAATTTGTTGAATAAAGTTGTGTTATGTCACATGCATTATCCAAACAAACTTTTATTGTGTTTGATTCCTATATAAACTGTTTGATTTTTATGGAATTCAAAGCGAATAACAGTAAGTATCTTATGTGTAAATACTGTAACAAAGTAAAATTTAAACATAATATAGTTATAATTAATTAATAATAGCATAATTAGGCACCTACATAAAAATCGCAATATTTTTTATTATTTCACTAGTTTCTCTTTACTAATTTCGACAAAAACAAAAAATATATCACGTACACATAAATGCAAGGGTAAATACGGTTTGTTTGGATAATGGCCCGTGACCTTCCTGCGGCGTGACGTCACACTAAACTGGTTTATTTTTGCAACAGAAACAGAGATAGTTACCTCTACCCTCCATCATAGCGATTCTGATGCACAAAGCTTCAAAAAGAAAGCCCTTTATGATTACACAAATATTTAATTTAAGCATTGATATGGTGACGTATAAGAGAAATTATAAACGCAACACCTTTGAGATATTTTCTGGCTATTTTTGGCCTATTCTGTTATCCGTCATGTAAAAGTCAATATTTTCGCAACGCGATTCAACCTCGACGTTAAAAAATACCTTACAATTTTTGACTTTGACAGATGTCATTTCAAATTATTTTGACGTTTAACTTGCCCTTATTTGTATTACTGATATATAAAACAAGATAATCCATTAATTTATTTAATAGAAAAACGTATCAGTCCCAAATTCGGGCATACAGTCCAAAATGTCCCAGGACAATAGCACAGATCCTCCTAAAACGAAAAAGCCGTCTGGTGAGTGTAGAAACACATGAAATCAATCTCATAATCTTTACTACCAATCCTAGTTTTTCACACCCATATATTGATTTCGACAAGAAGTATTAAATTATTAAGAATATGATCGCATTTCGAATAATAGATTCATGTTTAGCCTACGTCAGGGATACATTTCTTATTTATGAACTAGATTAATGTACTTCCATTGATCAATAAACTTATATTGGCTTCAAATTCAGTCAGTTCTTGTCACCTGAATAACTACATGGCTCTCTGTAATATTTTTCAGTTGAAAACGATTTCAATTGTTTCATGGGTATATATATTTTCAGATAGTGCTTTCAAACAACAACGGTTACCAGCATGGCAACCTATTTTAACTGCGGGAACTGTCTTGCCAACTTTCTTCATCATCGGAATAGCTTTCATCCCAGTAGGCATTGGTTTACTCTATTTTTCGGATGAAGTTAAAGAACACGTCATTGACTACACTAACTGTGAAAAAATACAATGGGTTGATGACAACAACTGGAAACTTACCAATGAGACTTGTGCCAGTATTATTCATAAAGATCCCAATCAGACTTGCACTTGTAAGATGACTTTTATCCTCGACAAGGATTTTGAGGTGAGATATAGATAATTTTGATGTCTGATAATTCTCTGATTGTTTTGTAAAATTGTTTTTAACCGCTTTCTTAGTTGTTTGACCAAACCTCAGAAGTCAATAAAAACTTGAACGAGTTAAGATCACTGCCTTACCTTTTATAGTGGGATCCGAAACCACTTTTAGGGCCTTAAAATTGTTTTTACTGGCAGCGGGAGTTGAATCCGCGCCTAGTTGAAACAGTGGGCACAAGACTAAGGGGCCGTTCAAGTATTACGTAAACAGAATTTTTGTCATTTTTATTCCCCCCCCCCACTTGTCAGCGAAAGTAACAAAGCCCCACTCTCTTATGCTTAGGTAAGCATTGGTAAATAAGCAAAGCAAAGACCCCCCCCCCTCTTTGGTGCTTACGTAATACTTGAACAGCCCCTAACGCTCTTACCGCTGAACCACTAGCCTCGTGGCTACCATACTATAAGTCATAGAATTAATTTGGTTTACCTCTTGTAATCCAATCAATAGAGATAATGACCTAACAAAAACTTGAAAGCAGTTGAAATTCTGTATAATTTGAAAACTAACGGAACCCACATACAAATTTCACCCACTATTTCACCCCTTTAGGAGGAATTTCTAAAAACACTGAGTTCCAAGAGATACACACCAATAAAATCTATGTTGGAAATACTAGATTGGAACTGTGTTGAAAAAAGACTCTACTTCATGGACATGGTCTTTATTTTCAAACTCACTAAAAATCTACTACCTGATTATCTGGACTCTTTCATAACTTATAACAACGAGATACATAATTATAACACCAGAAGCACAAATAACTTTTATATTCCTAAAACAGATTGGGAAGTAGTACTAAATATTTGTTTATGAAGGATTGGATGACTTCAACAAACTACCCACTGAAGTAAAAAATAGTGTGTCCTTACAAATTTTCAAAAACCAACTGAGAAAGCTAATTCATCCTTTAAACCAGTAAATATAATAACAACTAACAACTAGTCAGTATCCATACCCATCTGTAAATCTTGTTGTTTTCTTGGGATGGTTATTTTATATTATTTTATTTTTAATCTTATTCTATTTTATTTTATCTTATTTAAATTTTGTTGTTACAATAATTTTAACCTTTGTATGTCTATATGTTTGAATATATATATGTGTGCATGTGTGTGCGTGCGTACCTTTGTATGTGTGTTATGTATATGTATGTATGTATATATATATATATATATATATATATGTGTAGATATTCGTAAACTTGATTTATGTGTTTACTATCATGCACTGTGTATATTTCTTTACTATCAATTTTGTATATTAGGACTTCCTACTTCAAATAAAAATTTCATTTCATTAATTTAACTACCTAAATCCAGAATTTCAGCGGTCTTGTAGGTTTTGTTAAATTTTGGTAAAATTTTGTTTCTATCAATTGGATTATTTATGATAAACCAAATATTATATTTTTAGAGCAAGATGTAGTACCAGTTGATGACTATTTTTTTTGCTCTTTAGGGTAAGGTGTACATGTACTATGGATTAAGTAATTATTATCAAAACCATCGTCGGTATGTCAAATCTAGAGATGATAATCAGCTGCTTGGGAGATTGGATGCTGTACCATCTGGTGATTGTGAACCATTTGCTTATGTGTCAGATGAAAATAATACTAAGAAACCTATTGCTCCTTGTGGAGCCATAGCTAACTCGATGTTTAACGGTATGTCTTTTTTTTCTGGTCACAAACTTTGTGGTGATTTTTCGCAGCTAGTTGTCAATTAAAAATAAATGGTTGTATTTGGATTATGTTCAAGTTGTTGGATTATATTAAAGAAACAAGTTGAAGTGTTTTCTGTGGAAAAATCAGGTGGTTAATTTTGTATAATTCTCCAACTCTAATTTATCAGAGTATGAAAACTTCCCTTGAATATTTTATTTTTGCCACACAAAGGTTTTATTGATAATACTGTGTTTGTGCTTCAAAGGACAATTGAATCATATTTTCTATTACTTCATGAGTGAATTTAATTTAATTAAAAAAACAGATATGTTGAGTGTTTTCTTTTATTAGACGTTCTTACCTTGGAGATGTGGGAGAGCCTAGACAAACAAATCACTGTCCCCCTGAATAACACCCAAATAGCTTGGGAATCTGATAAAAAAATCAAGTTCCGCAACCCAGAAGGTAATTTGGCACAAGCTTTCAAGAACTTTGCCAAGCCAATAGCTTGGAAGAAGAACATTTGGGAACTTGACACGACCAATGAGTACAACAATGGTTTCCAGAACGAAGATTTCATTGTTTGGATGAGAACAGCAGCTCTGCCAAACTTTAGGAAGTTGTATCGTAGGATAGACCATAGTAGGTCTAAATTCGTGAATGGTTTGATGAAAGGAAACTACACACTGACGGTAGAATATAGTGAGTATATATAGTATTTGGTTTTTTCTTCTTTCAAAGATTTGTACTTTTCTAATAATTATAATGCTAATTCTTATGTCAACCTGGAGTGGGTCTTGGCTTCCGTTCTATCTTATTTTGCCCTTAATTTTCCAGATTTTATGTTGCTCAAAGACCGCAAATCATTTTTTCTACAAGATTTTTGATAAAATAATTGTTTCCTGGTACTGCGTTCTCCATTCTCTCAGTATTTTTTTTTAGATCTTTTATAAATGAAAATTTATCGAAGGTTCAGGCAAATTGGAATATTGAGATAGCAGATAACTGGAGTAAATCAGATGACATTCAAAATAAGTAATTTCTTCAGTAATACTTTGAAATAATCAAATTTAATTTACAAAGTGCATAGTGATAATACTGTCATTGAATGAAATACTTGAATAATCTGTTAAATAGGAAAATAAAATAAATGGCAGCAATTACTCAAATTCTCCTTCTGATTTCAGGCTTTATTTAATTTTGTTTTATTATGTACTTTTTCACTTCAATAATGCTTGTAAAAGTTTTCTCTTGAATGCCTTTATTTAAATGGAAACCCTAATATAGTAAATAAAGTAATACATTTGACTCTAAAATAATTCTGGTAAAAAAAAACGAACTACATCAGACTAATTCATAAGAACGGACAATTTAATGATAATATAGTTTTATATAATAATTTAACTAATATAATAATAACCATTTCTAATTTTGAATCAACATTAATATGTTTAGATTTTTGCTGTTTTTCATGTCTTGAGGCAGCTTATTAACTGATTTAAACCTTCCTAAAATAATATTTTCCTTGAATTAGATGAGCTGCATCTTGGAAAATGAAAATCATTGATCTGTCTTGTCCCGTAACTCTCGGTACTATTTCGATAAATAATAAATTCTTCATGATATGGTATGGTATGATGGTAGCATATTCTTTTGAAAACAAATATCATTGCTGATTTATCAAATCTGTCTTCTATTGATAACCATAGTAAAGTCATAATTTTGTTTTGATTAAAGCTTCATAGCAAATGTACTGCAATAATCAAAATGTGGCTATAATCCTGTTATTTACAGTTATTTTGGAAATAAGTGAGTAAAAATTCATTTAAAAAAAATCTTTGATATTTTTTTAAATTACATATTTGAAATGTGCATCAAAAGATAAAACTGTTAACATTCAATTATTTATGAATATTTTCTAAACAAGTATTCATTTTAGTTGAAGCTACATCAGTGTATCATCATCAGCAAATGAATTCATAAAATCACAGTTCTGATATAAGCAGACGTCATTAATTGAATTAAAAATAGTAACGGACCTGAAACACTACCTTGAGGTACACTAAATTTTGTGTCAACAGGATAAGAATGAACATTATCCACTTAAGTATTTTGTTTTCTACAAAAATTGTACAGTTCCTTCAATACCAATAGCTTTCATTTTTTTTACTAATATATTACGGACAATTTTTTAAAAACCCCTTTCTCAAATGTTTTTTATTCTTAAAACTCATGTTCTTGGCAGATATATTCATCAAAGTTGAAGTGAATTGTCTAACAAACTAGCAGTATTTTTTTATTCTACATTAGTCATTCTTGTGTCCTTTAGGCTAGTTTTTCCCAATGCTCTGATTTTGTTGTTAAAAACTTGATTTGTATTTTCATTCTTTCTCAGTACTAGTTATGTTTGGCACCTACACATTATTAGTATTTCCTAATGAAAACTGATATTTCAAATATTATCAAAAGCAAAATAAATAATCCAATTTTAATTAAATTTTTTTTTTTTTACAATTTGTATAATCTTACAAGTTTTCTGAAATGCAAAACTCATCAAATCAATTATTTTATTAATGCGTTTTCTCCTAAAAGACAATTAAATATTTTCTGCAAATTACAGGAGTGTTGAATAAATTGTTAAATACCAATGTTAGTAGTCCAAACAAGCATTTCAATAATAAATATATAGGTCTTGAATTCTCAATGGTTTAACGTGTGCTCACTTCCAACTATGAATCACATTTCTAATCTACTTTTAATCTGATTAGTGTCTATTCTTATGGCTAGAAATTTAGTGATTTTCAACAGAAATTCCTAAATCTCATTCATTGGCTCGATATATCGGCTTTATCATGAAATAACTCATTTAAAAAATATTACGTGAGAACTTATGTGCTTATTATAAATCTGAATATGTTTTCGTTTAGATTATGATGTGAGCACGTTCTCTGGATCGAAACGTATGATACTCAGCACTACATCTCTACTAGGAGGTAAAAATCCTTTCCTGGGAATAGCCTACATCGTTACGGGCTGTGTCTGTCTGTTGCTAGGCATTGCCTTGCTATTTGTACATGTCAAATGTGGCAAAAGGTAGGTACAATGAAGTATTTGTCTTATTTCATACTCAGTAAACAGATGCCTTGAGCAAATATTTATTTATGGGGATTATAGCAGGGTTATGCAATTTTTGTGGAACTCTCGTAACTTGTTCTGTATTGTGTTTTGTTTTTGAATATTGCAAACACCATTTTAAATTCAATAATGAATAGGATTGAAATTTCCAATTTCTTGTGCTCAAAACATGGAAATTTTAAAGAAAACCCAAGTTTAAAGTAGGAATTTCTTAGTTTAAGTTTAAATTTTAGAATCTGAAGTAAAATATATGAGTTTAAAATGGGAAGAGTCAAAATAATTATAAATAATATAAACAATAACATATCTTTGTGTATTTCGTGCAAATAAATATACCCGTGTAATTAAATAAATTCAATTCCTAGATCAGATTCGGAAACACTGATTATGATATATAAAAAAAATCAGTGTTCAAACCAGGGAATTTCTGAGTTTGAGGTCATAAAAGTTGAATAGAATTTATAGTCAATAAAATTAAAATCTGAGTTTCCATTGGCAAATTCTACGCCACGAGTCTAAAGTAGGAAATTCAGAGTTTAAAATCAGAATTTCCGATTTTTAAATTGGAAAAAATCAATTCAAACATGGGTGTTCCAAAAAAATATTCGTGGCCTTTAAGTGAAATTTTGATTTGAAATCCATAAAAAACACATTATATTGACATGAAATTGTTTCACCGATTACATTCCTCAGAATACATCTTGTTGTAGCCTAATTATTCAATAAGCTATTTTTCCCATTCATCATGTTGTATATCTTGGAAAAAATGTTGCTTTCAATACAATGATACATTTTTCAATCGATTAATCCAAGCTATTTCAAGGTGATTTCATCATATTAATTTTTAGTACAAGTGAGATGATCAACGTGAATCCCAGGACCCCATACCAGTAGGAAGCTTCATCAGAGGAGATTGTAACAGATATCAAAATAGTTGGTTTGAGCTGCTAGGAAAGAATATCAAGGAGTTGAAGTCCTTGAATAATTTTTTTGTCATGGTGATCAGTCAGTTCTAATGGCAAGTGTATATGCAATTTTCAAACAACTCAAGTTCAACACCTACAAATATTTGACTTCACTTCCATCTATTTTATAAAATCTCACTAGTATAACGACTATATTGAAGAAAAAAAATAGTTGGGTGCCATTTTACAACCAGCTGATGAAAATGCTATATGCCAACTATTTCCACATCATCAATATATTTTCATGCATATTTAGTATAGATTACCCAAAGTGGCCTTCAATGTTAGTTCGATAAGATTATAGATCATATAAGTGTTCCAGAAATATTTTTTATTGATTGTTTTTTATTGATCTCAGGTTTTTCGCCCACGACTTGTATTAGCTAGAATTAAAACACTTACAAGGTCATGTTGTATTATTTCTTTCATAGTACATATATGCATATTTTGCCACCTCTTTCGGATCAAAATATTTGAAAGCAGCCTGGGTCGAATTTTTCAGATGTACGATTATAAAAAAATAGTACATATAACATGCTTGCACTCAGGCTTACATATAATTTAATTCAATACCAATGGACTTTTCATTGTTGCGAAGAATTGAGAAAATGAAATCAGTTCTTTCACACAATTTTTGATATGAACATTTATCAATTGTTTTCATATAAATTCATAAAACTGCCATTTAAAAAGTTCAATATTTACCCAATTATTTATTTGAATAACTGTAGTTCATTGTTCTCAATACATCCGCCTCTGTTATGAATTCGTGATTGTGATAGTATTTAATGCAAATTTTGTTGTATATATTTTGTATATTTTGTTGAAAATGATTAAATATTACGGCTTTAAAAACATTTATTTTATTTTACCTTACAGTGTATAAAAGTCTAGAAAATGGTTGTTCAATTCAATAAATGAAAAATGCCCTTTCACTGCTGATGACGTCTGAAGGCGTCATACAGCTACTACAGTTCAGTGCGCATGACGTCATTCGTAGAACATTGTTAAATCTGATCAGTTGTTGTTCAGCACTGACTAAAACCACATGTTTTTGGTATCACCCAAATGCCGATTCATTCCTACTACTGCCGATTCAAAATATGGATGACGCAACTGCAGAACCTTGAAAATATAAGTCGGGTAGCAGGTAACGTATACCAAAATTAATCAGCAGTGTAAGGGTTAAAAAAAACTTGCATTACAAAATATCTGGAATAGGCTTAAGGATAAAAATTATTTTATTTACATATTGACTTATACTTTTAGTATATTAATAGTTTTGTTGTTTGAAGAAATATACATTCAATCAAAGAACAGTAGAAGCAAATAATCAGTGGACTTTAATCTTACTCACTGCTTCCTGTGCATTAGTTTCATTATATTTCTTCATTTACATTTTACAGTGAAAATGTTATTGTTCTTGTACTTCCCTCCTTAGCTTAATCGCATATTTTTGTAAATACAGCATAAAATGTGATGTTTTATACCGGGTGTCCCAGTATACCTGTTCCAATGGATTATCTCAGCCATTTCGAAAGATAAAAATTTGAAAATTTCATGATCTCCAATTTGTTCAAGTAACCTTCAACTGAGAAAAACAAAAATTGAAAGTCACTTCCGGTTTGACCAGAAGTGACTGACTTTTTTATTTCAAATAGCACCCTGTATATTTTTTGCAATTTTTTATTTCTACTCATAATTATCTTTCCAACGATGTATCACACTTTGTATTTTATATTTGATTTGCTGGAGAAAACATCAATTGAAATTTCAAATTGAAAGAATTGCAGTAGGCTATGATATTTTGTGTAATCTTCGTCCGTAGCATTTTTTCTTTTAAAGACTGTACGCTTTCTATGAAATGATCCACTTGTTGCCAAATTCGAAGCCAAGCGTGTGAAATACATAGTGCTTGGCATTCGTCTATCAGGGTATTTCTCTCTGTATGCACGTAGGGCAGCCTGACGACTATTTTCGCATTTTCCATAAATCAGTATCATATCCAATTTCTCTTGATTAGTGAAGTTATCATCATTTTCACGGTTATTCATTCTTGAATGTTGGTTTCTCTGACACGCACACAACTATTGAGAATTATTAACTGTCAATGTTATAAACAAATGTATTCAAATGTTTCCATGGCACACTAAGGTTTTCATTTAAGAATTATTCATTCTTCCAGTTCTACTACAATTCTAATAATTTTAAATTTGACGTTCTCTTCATCATCTCGAATGCAAAATTGTTCATGAATTATCAATTATTATTGAAGTCAAAATCAAGATTACACAAAATATCGTAGCCTACTGCAATTCTTTCAATTTGAAATTTCAATTGAAGTTTTCTCCATCAAATCAAATGTAAAATACAAAGCGTGATACATCGTTGGAAAGATAATTTTGAGTAGAAATAAAAAATTGCAAAAAATATACAGGGTGCTATTTGAAATAAAAAAGTCAGAGTCACTTCCGGTCAAACCGGAAGTGACTTTCATTTTTGTTTTTCTCAGTTGAAGTTGAATTTTTATCTTTCGAAATGGCTGAGATAATCCATTGGAACAGGTATACTGGGACACCCGGTATAGGGTTTGGTTTGACTTAAATAATTTTTACCAAGCACAGAATATAGGTATTGATATTATATTTCAAGCAGATTGGTGAATGAAAATCGTTTTTCCAGATAAGTAAATACAGCTTTTTGGCTAAGCAGGGCAGTATATAATATAGAAATTTTTATTTTTATACAAATAACAAAATATAAAAACCTTATGAACAGGTAATGACAAATGACAGTACTTTATTTTCGAACGTGTGACGTTTTGCATATAGGTAAAATAGAGTATATTTTCCTGAGAAGAAAACAATTCCAGTGTCCTAATTTTTTTCGACAAATGTCCAATTTTCGTTTATATTCAATTGCCATGGAGATCCTGACACAAATATTTTGGCATATGTGCATATAAAACATTTTACTATTTAATATTCCTGAAAATTAGTAACTTCTAGTGTGTGTTATCAACACGTTGACTGCCATGGAACTTTTCAGGATTCCGGTCTAAAAAGCCAGTACAATTTGGTCATCTTATATTATTAAAAACTTTAATTATAGTGCATAATATTCATCATACAGAATGTTTTTTTTTTTTTAAAAGAAAACATCCCAAAAATTATCTTGTAATTGGCGTGTGTAACAGAGAGCTCTTGGCGCGGAAGCCTACTCAAGTTGATTCGTGCACAGATACACTTCGACCTTATTCGTTTATAATAAATCAGATATAGAGTAGAGAACACACAGTTCTCAAATGCCTGTTTGGTGCAGTTCGAGTTTCCTGGAATGTCATAGATGACTTTAGATATGAAATTCGACCCCCACACATGTGACTCTCTCCACCAGATAATCCTGTCCCCCATCTCAGAATTATTTTTGTGCACAGTTCCCCGTGCCTGTTTAGTGCCATTCGAGTTTCCTAGGATGTCATAAACTACTTGGAGGTGAAATTCGTGTGTAGTGTACTGTCTTCTGCGAAGGAAAACACAGAATTGTTGGTGGATTTTAACAGGTTGTTAATATGCACCAGAAAAAGTGTAAATGCTAGAATGGAGCCTTAAGGAAGAACACTTGCGTTGATCATGATACTCCATCTACAACATTTATCGATAAGGCTAATGGTAGGTGGTGAAATATAAATTTCTGTTCATTTATTAACATGTTAAGTCCTGCTGAGCGAGAAAAACCGTACTGTTGGGACCGGAGTTTTTGTCTCTTAAAAGTCCTGATTTTGTCAATACCATTGAATTTGTGCAAAAAAAAAACAATTTAGACAGCAGATTTGAAAAAAAAGAGGCACTACATGGATGCCACCTCGTCTGGACAAAAAAGTACGACCATTTGGACTGCGTATCGCTAATGAAGTATTTCTTGTTTTTATAAAACTTGCAATGCTACAAAAATATTTAGTTATCACGATGATTGTATTACTCAATCAATTATTGTAATTTCTGATAATAATTGCATTATTTGCTAAAATAATGCAATTAAACACAAACATTGATGTAACTTTTTTGTATATTGAAATTTTCCCAACCCGCAAACACCAATGTACTCTTGGGACTGGGCGTTTCTATTTGCCACCAGCTGCCCTGACAGACGTCCTGTCCAAATTTCTATATTCCCTATATTTTTTTTCCTAGAAACTTTCATCTGCGTAGAATTTGTTTTCCGTTGTGTTGTTCCATATAGGTTATGCCTGTGACTCTACCCGCTATCCCCTCATCCCATTATTAATAGCGCGAAAATACTTACAATATCTGTGTATACCAATTTTCTTGGAGATTGGTTGAACAGTGTAGAAGTTGCAACAGCACCATCTAGTGGCGAGTTGAAGTAAAATGGATGGCATCAAAACCTTATCCATGAAAAAACACAAAAAAAAAGAATCAACTACATATGTCGTTTCTATCGTCAGTTATGATTTTTTGCATTTGTCCAAGTTTTTCGATTTTTCTTTGTAAATCCCGATTTTTTTCATGAAAACATTTCCAGGACCATACCGAACGAAACAAAAAGAATTACGCATATCCATCATTCGAATCGTCAGTTATGGTCTTGAGTTCATACAAAAATCCTATAGAAAGAAGCACTTTCCCGAATTTTCCAATTTTTCTTTTTTTTAAAACTTTCCTCAGAGTATTACGAACATAAAAAAAAATATATCCAAATTGGTCCAGTTGTTCTTAAGTGATGCATGTTGCTGTGTGTCATTACCCTGATACCTCGCGGTTCCAAGGATACTTTGAAGTGAGGCATCAGTTAAATGCCATGCAGGGCTTAACGTGATAAATAAATGTTCTATTCATGCATGCCAACCATGCTTTTTTGTTCTCCCTGAGGCCATCTATTCATTTTTACACTCGTATACGGCACAAATATGGCAAGCAAACAAACAACTTGTAGTTGGCTTCCTAGGCAATAATGCTAACTATGAGTTGGCAGTCAACGTATTAATTTAAAACTTGAAACAACGTTAATAACAAACATGATTGGTCCCTTTTTCAACAAAACAATATAATGCTTTCAAAAATAATTTTCTTTATATGTACAGTTATTTAATGGAATTGCGAACCAAACCAGAAAATGTTGATTTTTTTTATTTATTTTATTGTTTCTTTACTGAAATAATCACGTGAAAACATATTTTGAATCCCATTGTTCATCAGTTTTTTATTTGTTTTGGTCATTTTTTTCTTTTAGTTGGGGGAGAATTAATAATATTCAAAATTACACATTCCTCACTTTTTTCACCTTTAATATCTTCGGCAATTTGGGATTGTGAATCAATAATTGACATCAATATGCTTTCTTCACACTTTTCAGTTTCTTGGAAAGCATTTATTGAATTTGACACTGAGTCTTTTTCCTCTAAATTTTCGTGTTCTATTCCCAGGCCCCTTTCTTTATACCTAGTGTCTCCTTGCAAATTGAATATGTCTGATTTTCCATCAACAATATTCAAAATGATATCTTTACACCCCTCAGATCCTGAGCTTTCATTTCTTGAAGGTGGCATAACTGAAGATATTTCACTAACCTCAAAGTCTTCACTACTATCTTCAATTTCTATTATTTCAGATATTTTCTCTAGAGTCTCTCCACTTGCTATCGGTTCTTGTAAGATTTTATCTGAAATTTTAATTTTACGCACAGGTGAAACAATTGCATCTATGTTATACTTTGGTTTCCCATTTACTTCCAATAGTTCCGTTGAATTGCTCATGTAACTTGTATCTCTTGGTGGGGAAGCGAGAATTCCAAGATCGTCAGATACCCCTTCATTCTTTTTCCTAGGAATTATTCTGCTTGTAACAGGAAACAATTTAGGAGTTTCTTCAACTTCTTCATCCTTCGGTTCGAATTCTCTCAAGTGCTCTTGAATTAGTTTTGACATCTCTCTGTTGGCGTATGGATCCTTGTATTCGACACAGATTTCAATTTCTTTCGGTTTAAGAAGTCTAATGAGTTCAACTCCTTCCTCGTATGAAGCGTGCGTGGAGTAACAAATAAAATGAATGCCAGATTCAAAATTTGAAGAACCCTCTTCAAAGTCATTTTGAGTCCAGCGCCATGCGGAAATTTTTACTGTTTTCACAAAACTGTCGAGTCCAAAGTCACACATTTGTCTGAAGCTTGGTCCGCAATTGCAGTGAATTTGGGTCGAAGAACCATCTGTAGTTACTGACTCATCCATTTCTGGTATAAGGGAGTAAAATGAATAAATTTTTTCACTGACGTGTACGGGCATATTGAATTTTTTGAAAATCTCCTTGAAAACATATTCATAACCATACCAGGCACCAGTGATGAATTTTATTAAAAATTGGTTTCCTCGCTGTTTCCATTCTCCAATAACTTCGCAAATCTCCTTCAAACTTTCTTCGCGTGTGGGAAAATTTGAATAACATTTGCGAAAGAAAGTTGTGTCCAAATAGATTTTGTGAATGTTCTTGAGTTCATTGGCATAGTTGTAAAAAGATTTAAATTTTGCAATATCACTTTTGCCAATTCTATAGTCCCCTGTATACAATATTTGTTTATTTCCTTCAAAAAGGAACATCACTGAGCCTGGGCAATGTCCCGCTGGAATTGGTGTTACAGAAAACGAACATTTAGTCAAATTTACTGTCGTAGGACTTTCTAAATGCAGTTCTTTCAAGTTATACGCGATTTTGGGGAACATCTTTTTCAAAATTACACAAGATATTTCTGATGCATATAAGTATTTACGCGTCTTTACCATTTGCTCCGCGAAATATGATGTCAAGCCAACCATGTGATCTGAGTGACAATGAGACAAGAAATATGCCTCGGAGCCCACATTTTCCCCATCAAATCGATCGACGCTGATATGGGGTATTTCTTGAATCTTCCCGCTGAAAGTGCTCATCCTTCATTTCAAACTTCCCGCCGTGGAGTATTCGGAACTAGCCGGAAGTGATCTTTTGTTTTGGCGGTCGTTTGTCATAGGAGAAGTTGTAGGTTATTTATCCGCTAACCTATTTTCGTTGAAGATTTCACAACTAGAAAAATAGTGACAGTCATTGTGTTATTATCAAATTAGATAGGTTAAAATAAAAAATGTAGTTATACTGACCTACGGGTAAGCGTAAAAGATCCGAAAAAGTTAGCAAACTCGTGAATTACGAACGTAGATTCTGCAAACGAGCGGCCATTTGCCACCAGCGAAGTGAAGGTCGACGTTAGTTGTTCATAAAGCTTGGTTAGGTTGTCAGTTTTTGATGAAAATGATCATGTAAGTATTTATTTTATCGTTAAAATCATTCCAAAGGAATGATTTATATAGTAATTGCTATATTCGGTGCCCTTTGAGTTTGTCATTACATTATAATAGCTGTGTGATGTAATTGTACATTTCCTTTCTTTATGTTAAGTTCATGTTCATAATGGAGGTTTACATTCCCTACCCACCGATTGTTCAAAATTGACTTTGTTTCGTCAAGCGTAGTATGAAAAAATGTTGGTTAGTGTGAAATTGTTGACTTTTTTGTTTACAATTTTGAAAATAAACCAGACTAACCTCAATTTTAGCATAACCTCACTTGTCAAAAATATCGATAACCTAAGATTTAGCAAGGTTGAGTCCATTTTCTCTGTCCTGAATAATTGCAAATCGCAAGGTTTAAAGTGGTGAATATTGAATGATTTCAGCAGCAATGGGGTCAAAAGGACAATGTTTGGTATGCATTTATATTTTATTTTGGAATGGGAATTTTTTATCCTTGTAAAAAACGCAAATCAGAAGGGAATCTATTTTTAGCAGGAAACGGGTATTCAAGCTTTCAGTTGATGCATTGAATCAGATAAACACTTATATTTGAGACAATGTACTTGGGAGCGTTATAAACATGAATGATCATGGCCCCTCCTAAATGCAATTTTACGCAAATAAGCAAAATGGAAAATTAATTTTCCTCAGAAAAGCTATATGGGTTGAATATAAATCACTTCAATAAAAAATATTTAGATCATTGAAACTTGATTGATTATGGTATATGCTTGTTTAGATAAAGTTTCAGTGTTTTCACTTTTATTTGAGTCATAGTGAGTTTATACAGCGAGTAAAATAAAATAAGAAATAAAATAAAGTAATTTAAAAAGTTGAAACTACACAACATCCATAAGAGGTTTATACAGAAATAAAAAGTAATATAAAATAAGAAGTAAAATAAAAGATGGTTAACTTTTATCTTTTATTTTATTTTACTTGACAAGTTGTTAGGCATATGTACATATTGAATAATTTAGACAAATTGACGAGAAAGGATGATACATGACATGATATAAATAGCAGTATTCATCATATTTTTGTTTTCATAACCGGAAAACGGTGTGTTCACTGGCATTTTTTTAAATTTCTTTTTGTCTTTGAATGACTAGATTTTATAATATTGGTAGTGTTGTCAACAATGGCTTATATTTTACTCAATAAACAATAACGGGGTAGTATTCATCATTGAAGTTTGAGGTAACAACATAAAATCCCAAATTTCGATTGACAGCTTTCTTACTTTTGACATTAATTTACTCAGCTCTATAAACACTCTGAAAATTATTGCTTCTTATTTTACTTTATTTTATTTCTTATTTTATTTTACTTTCTGTATAAACTCACTTTCAATGCACTTGGGAGTGTTATAAACATGAATGAGCAAGGCCCCTCCTAAATGCAGTTTTACTCAAATAAGCAAATTGGTATATTAATTTGCCTCAGGAAAGCTATATGGACTGAATAAATAAGTTCAATAAAAAACATTTACATCATGGAAACTTGATTGATTAAGTATATTGTAACGTAAATAAACTTAACTTGGTTTAAATAATTTATTTCACACTGAATCTACAACTTAATTTATATTACTATGCCACTGTATAGCTCGATGGTATGGGCTCGTTCAGACTGTGTCTCTGAGACTTGAGGGTTGCCTATTTATCTCCCGATACAGCATTCTCGATGTTTGAATTCTTTCCGTTGGCTGACCCGGTGTTCCAATTGTTTCCAATATTGACCGTTGTCTTCGCGGCAGGCACTGGATGGTTCTCGAACATCTCGGGGATGATCTCATGCTGTCGCGGCAACATGTGAGGCGACAGGTCCGCCTAGGTTCGTTACATTGCCCCTTCTTAAAGACATTTCGTCCGAAATTTCATCCTTGGAGTGTGGCGATATCTGCATGACTCCCCATATCTGCACCGTGAAGTTCGATGGAAGTAACACTCCACGGTCTTCATGATCGGTCGTGGAAGAGGGTTACAGCAAACCAAAATCTTGGCCGCTGGATCTGAATATCAGCCTCCAGCATACTTCTTATGACTCTCAGTCCAACCCATCAATACCACAGGACAATTTTGAATTGCTAGATCCACAGATTCTGGTCCACCATAGTATCTCTTAGTTTGGTGAGACTCTTCCAACATCTTCATGGGACGGTTTATCTTGGGAATGCCCCTTGGTAACTAGGTAGTAGATGTTTCTCTGGCCTTTCTTCAACTGTAGCACCCCACCAACTTCTGGATTCTGCTCCCGCGTGTTTGGAGTTGACCAAATTTCTTGGAGAACACTACGGCGATGCCCCTGGACATTCGAAGATCTTCTGCCACACAGTGCGCTAGTGCGTAGTCAGCAGGCACCTCGAAAGGTCTCGTGACTCCTCTAGTAACCCCATGTAGAACTTTCTGCCCGTTTGAATACAAGGACAAAACTTCTCGAACGTCAATCATCCTCCGTGGCTGAGGGTGCGAACTTGGTCATGGTTTCCAGCGTGGGGCCAACCTGTTGAAATGGGCGACCCTTGGTTTCCCTCGGGGTGGCTTATGGATTCGGTACACAAGGTCGTTTATCCTTTTCCACGATTTTATCGGGCCTTCCACGAGTTCCGCAACTTTGGTGATAGTCCACGGGGCGTTTGGGGTTGTCAGCCAAACCAGGTCATCAACCTTAAATCCTCCAGCGTCGGCCTTGATGTCATAGGTCTTCTTCATTTTATGCTGGCACTCTGGATGTTCAACCGGACTCGTTAGTGGATGTCGTCCATTCTCTGCGAGGTTTGCTGGCGTAGTCCCTCCCGCAGTGTCTTGTCCTGGCGGTATCCCAAACTTCAGGTCACAAGGCAGTCGCAGTTCCGGCCCATTATAATACTAGCAGGAGTTTGACGGTTGACTTCGTTACTGCGGATCGATAGGCCATCGGGGAACAAATGAAGATACTGGTCCCAGTCTCTTTGATGGTCAGAAGCAACCTTGGACAAGTGGCGGTTGATCGTCCTGTTCATCCGTTCCACCATTCCATCGGACTGCGGATGTAGGGCCGTGGTTCTTGTCTTGCGGATGTTCAGCAGTAGACATATTTCTTGGAAAAGGTTGATTCAAATTTCTGCCTTGATCGAGTGCAGCTCCATTGGAATACCGAATCGCATATCCACTCTTTTCACCAAGGCGTCGGCGGCGGTGATGGCTTCCCTGGTTGGGCAGGGCATAGGCTTCCCCACTTACTGAAGTAGTCCATTGCCACCAGGATGTATTTATTCCCGTGGTCGGATACGGGAAACGGGCCGGCGATGTCAATGGCGATTCTCTCGAGCGGGCTGCCTACGTTGTACTGGCGCTCGGGCCTTGGGTCGTATTGGAGGTCCATTGCTAGCGCGCATACAGCGCACTTCCTGCACCAGTCCTGGACGTCAGCGACAATTGGCCCAGTAAAACCGTTGCCTCACTTTCTGCAGGGTCTTCGTCCTCCCAGATGCTCCGGCGACTCCATCATGGATTTCGCAGCACTTCCTCTTTCTGTTCCTGGGAACAATTATTTGGCGTCTGTCTTCCCCCAATATCGGCCTCCAAACACGTTTCAGGATCCCATTGTCCAGAATAAGAGAGTTCCATTGTGCCCAATAGGACTTAACGCCGGCGAGTAACCTCGCGACTTCCTGCCATGATGGTCTTCGATTGCCCTTCTTCCAGCTTGACTAAGCCAAGGTCGGGTCTCTCTCTTGGTCTTTCTGGATCTTGCTGTCATTCCAGTTGTCATCCATTGCGCGGTTCTACAAAGTGTTGCTTCTTTCTCTTCTCTATGCGAATGTGGGCAATCATCTGGACATGGTCTTGCGACAAGGCATCTGCATTCTTATGGCTGTTCCGCTCGATGTTCGATCTCAAATCGAATTCTTGAGTCTCTGATCCAACGTGCTACTTGACCTTCAGGATTTTTGAACTGTAAGAGCCATTTGAGAGCGCATGGTCAGTTCTCAACAGGAATCTTCTTCCATACCGTACTTGTAGAAGTGTTCCCTCCCTTTACAACAGCTAACAGCTCTGCCTGGTGACACAGTATTGGCTCTGGTTTGCTAAGCGCTTTTGAAATAAACCAATGACCTTCTCCTGTCCCTCCTGGATCTGAGATGGACAGCTCCAAGTCCCCGTTGCTGGCGTCCGTATCCAAAATGAATTTCCCTTTGGGTAGGGGATAGCTCAGTATAGGTGCGTTGATCAAAGCTCTTTCAGCTTCCTGAATGAGTCTTGACATTCTTGGACCACTGAAACTTTGTTTGGCCTTCCGTGAGCTTCGTCAGTGGTTTAGCGATGTTGGCGAATCCCAGCACATATCGGCGATAGTATGTGCATAAACCAGGAAACTTCGAAGTTGGTGAATGTCTTTTGGGATGGGCCAATCCTTAACAGCTTTGATCTTCTGGTCATCCACTGCCTCCTTCCCCAGAGACAAGCGTGGCAGGTATCGTACTTCTTTTTGGAACAGATGGCATTTCTTAGGGCTCAGCTTCAATCCGGAGTTCCTCAGTGCAGGAATACTTCCTCCAAGTTTTTCAGTGGTCCTCAAGCATCTGCGACCACAATTATAGCGTCGGATACACTAGACACGTGTTCCATGAGAGTCCCTTCAGTACTGTTTCCATCAATCTTTCGAATGTGGCGGGAGCATTACAGAGCCGAATGGCATAAGCGGTGAACTGCCACAATCCTGAGCCGATGGTAGAAGCGTCTTTTTCGATCTTCCTGAGGTTCTACTTGCCAGTATCCACTCTTTCAGATCAAGGGTGAGAAAATCGTGGAACCAGCCAACGTGTCTAGGGTGTCATCTATTCCGGGAGAGGGTAACTGTCCTTCTTAGGACATTATTAAGTTGGCGATATTTCACACAAAGCGTTGATCCATCCTTTTCTTCACCAGTACGACTGGAAGGACCAGGGACGCCGGATGGTTCGATAACTCCTTCTTTCCCATCTCGGACTATTTTGTCGCCCCTTCTGGCAGGGGAAAATTTCTTGCTGATTGCCGGATGGGTCGGGCACCCCATATCAATCTTGTGTGGACCACATTAGTTCGACCCCCCTTTTCCTTTCGATGAAGATGTCTTGGTATTTTTGACTAAATCTCTTAGTTTGGGTTTTGGGGAGCTGGTTTTGCTTTTTGGAAGAGATGGCAACTAATTTCTCTAGTTCTGGGGCAAGTTGTTGGGTTGGCTAATGCATTCTCCGGATCCCGGATGAAACTGAGAAATGCCCCAAAATTGTTCCTTTCTTCAAGGTCACTGGGAAATAATTGACATTCATGACCCTTCCCGGCAAAATTTGCCCAGCCGCAAAGGTCTTCCCGTGAATCCCGCCCAATTTCTCATCTGAAGTTTGGGTCAACATCCCCGCCCCACTGCTGCACTCCGCCCCGGCGAGCCCAGTGGTTTCCCCTCCGTGGGTTACATCTTCAGCCAACAGCCACGGATCAACTCTTTTCCCTTTTCCCCAAAAAACCAGCTCTTCCCGTTGACCGGGGGCCGTCTTTGAAACCCAAATTTACCTCGGATTTTGATGTCCATTCCATGATTGCATGCCCATGCCCTAAAGTGCCTGATGTTTCAATTTGTGTTGCCCAAAATTATTTCAATGAGTCGCCATACAGTAGCTGGCCCGTTGCGCGAAACCCAAGTTGTCGGTTCAATCTTCGGGGTTCTGGCAAAGGAAGGCCCGGGAATTGCCGACCTGTATCTAGCAGCATGTGCAATCGTTATTGATGAACCGTCTAAACACCCTTTTTTCTTGTTGGAAAGCATAGCAATAGCGTTGTTAACCGGGCTTGCGGACAATGCCAATGATTCCCCCTTCTCCGACCTTTCTTGGGTTTTTCCCGCATGGATGATGAATGTTGGACATTTTAAGCCAGTCCAATTTGCGACAATTTCCGGCATCTTATATGTCTTTTCTCAGGAAATTCCTTCATCACTTTTCCTTATGGCGCTTCCAAGTTAGCGGCTCCGTGAGTCTTCCTCAATCGTTTGAACTTTACTTTGGCTTTTTTCAGCATTGTTTTGCTGTTCCAAAGGCGTTCCTTTCACGATGTGGGGCGGTAATACAGCGTCTGGTTTCTTGTCCGGAGTCCATCCAAGAATGCCTGAACCGCTAATCGCTCCATTACATTTTTTCGGTGTGGTGGATAGGGGACGAACCGCTGCAATGTCGCCAATTCTTGAAGATTCCCCGATTTCGGGAGCGATTTTTCAGTTGGGGGGTATCGTGTTCCAAATGGGCCTGGCCATTCGGGAATTCTGATGTTTAATCAGCTGATCGTCCTCCTGTTCGGGGTAAGGTTTGTAGAATATTCCGTTCTCCACGTAATTTAGTACAGCTCTTTCCCTCATTCCACCATTTGCTTTGGCCGCTCCAAACGCGCGGAATTTTCCCCAAGTTTTTTCAAAATTGAGGCTTCATGGAAAGCTTCCTATTTCTGAATTGATCTTGACATCTTTTATTCCCTCTTGAACTTTATCCAAGTTAAACTCAAGTCCAGCATTGCATTTTCGTTAACCATCCTGTGGGCGCTATTAATTCTTTTTACACTGATTGTTTCCTTTATTTTGTCCATTTCCTCGACCCCATCTTTGATTTTATCTACCTCCGTGTTCATTTGCCCCCTAATTTTTATCTATCTCTGTCTCAACGGTTTCCCATTCTTTCTTCTAGAAATTAGCCCACCACACAATTCTTTTTTTGCCTTCTGTGTTTCCCGGAATTTTCTCTCCAGGCTTTTTGAATTTTCTAAGCTTCTCTTTAAATTTTTAATTTTCTTCAAAGCTTCTCTTTTCCCGATTTCTTGCATTTTCTTAGTTCTTGAATTTCTAGAAGCTTCTCTTAGATTCTAGAATTTTCTTGAAGTTCTCTTCCAGATATGCTTGTTTAGAT
Organism: Gonioctena quinquepunctata; assembly: GCA_018342105.1. NCBI lineage: Eukaryota > Metazoa > Arthropoda > Insecta > Coleoptera > Chrysomelidae > Gonioctena > Gonioctena quinquepunctata. The sequence goes on along the minus strand of JAFIRS010003597.1, from coordinate 57,342 downwards.
AAAGTTTCAGTGTTTGTGTTTGTCAGCTATAAACATTAAAGATGCATGGATACAAAAATGAAGCCATGGCCATTGAAAAATGGAAAATCTGGATGACAAAATATATTCCTATTTTATTCTTCACTAGTAAAAGGATAAAAATCCAGTTTTACTGATAATAAAGGAATGCTATCAATGATTCTGGAAAAAGTGATGCATAAAAGATTATGGGATTACTTGACCAAAATTAAAACTCTTTTTGATGGCCAGTATGGCTTTACAAAATCTAGTGATACAGAGTGTGCAACACTACCTAGATAGATCTTATTACTAATATTCAGTTGAAATTAGATGCAGACTACAAGAATGGACTTTTATCACTAGATTTATGAAAAGCAGTTGATACGATTAACTTTAAAATTCTCCTAAAAAAAATTAGTCTGATAGGTATGAGAGGAAATGTGAGAGGTTTAGAAACCATTTATTCAATAGAAAATAATTCGTTTATATGAGAGATTCGAAATCTTCCACAGGAAACATATCTTGTGGTGTACTGGTAAACTTTATTTCAAATTTGAACATTTACAATTATTTGCTGATGATACTACTTTAAATTATTATGGAAAAATAGAAATTAAGAATCAAATGGAAGAAGACCTAGGTTTAATAACCGTATGGTAAATCATATCATACCGGATAAACAAATTGATCTATTAACATTTGAACATTTTTGCATCAAATACTCAACAAAATCGAAATTTTTTGGGTTAACCATTGACCAAACTCTTTCATGGTCAACACATATTCAAATTCTCAGGAAAGAAATATCTCCTATTATTGGCATTTTATGTAAGATAAGGTCTTTTGTTTCCCTTAAATATTTAAAAATTATTTATTTTAGTCTAATTTATTCGAAACTGTAATATTAATATCAGTTTGAGGTACCGCAACGAGTTCTGTGTTAAAACCATTGACATCCCTTTGAAATAAAGCAATTAAAAGTATTTTCAAATTACCATTTTTGGAACAATCATCTAAATTATATAAACCAAGGGATCTGCATGACATTGACTCGTTATTCAAATTGAAACATCAAACACCAGACATTGTAATAATTTGAAATTTTTCCCAATAAAAATATTTTGCAAAGAACTCGTTATATCATCGTGGATTAATTTTTTATAAAAGTTTACCTGAAAAAATAAAAAATATTAATATAACAAAATTTAAAAATGAACTTGAGAAATATCTTTTGTCAACTATCTATCTATATATATATATATATATATATATTTTTTTATATATGGCATCTTAGCACTTAAAACTTTCGAAGGGTTTATAATAGCTTATACAGACAACTGACAAATGTTTCATAACCTGCCATTTTGCCGAAATGGAAAGAAGCTCCCTAGTTTTATTGCACACAGATATATGTGGGATAATAATTCACTAAAAAAAATTGGGTTATTTTATTTTGTTCTTATTTTCATGAAACATTTTGCATCTGGTTTGGCTGTTTTGTATTCTTAAGAACGCGTTTTTTCATACTTCTACATAATTTGTTAAATTCCACCATACCATCATTCTTCTGTTATAATTTATTTCATCTCGATTCACTATCAATTTACACACAACAGTAATATTCATATTACTAGAACTCATTGGAAGGGTTGACTTCGATAAACTACACAATTCTCTTAAACCTGTGGTGTTAAATTAAGTTCTTACATCTACATATTTATCAAAAGTGTTCTTTTTCAAGAATACGTAATGAAATCTCTTAATATTTTTATTATTTCTAGGAAACCTTTAATGACATTTGAACAATGTACGGAGGTAATGGATAGCTAGATTATAGAAGTCAAGTTATATTCACAGCCTATCAGAGAAGTCTGGGTCAAACTAAACTCCTAATAAAATAATATTCATTCAAGAACTCCTTAGTCAGGGTAATCTTGAAATTTCTCAGTTTTTCAGCTATTAACAAACAGATATTTCTCAGCCTATACTTCAAATATGTTCAAAAGAGGAAGGGCAAAAAAAAACAGAAACTTATTATTATTAACACTCCTGAAATTAATTTATTCATTTATTGGAGGGCATGCTCAAAAGTTTCTTGGAAGATATTACAATAAGAGTTTCATTTAGTTTCTCTGCTCTGTATCTAACCAATTTACTAACAAAGGTCAAATCTTGCAAATTGCTTTTTCAAGGGAAGCAATTCATCTTCTGGTTGTTATATGTGGTCCTAACTTCTATGGCATTGTTTTATCAAGTATCAGCTTTGCTAGTTGATTTTAATGACAAATTTGCTCTTGAAATAGCTTAAAATGAAGGAAAATGAATATTAACATCTAAAAGATGGCGAAAAGATATGGAAACAAATTTGATTGATTCAATTTGAATTCCCAATTGCCTTGACATTTGTCATGTCTACATGTTATGCAAGGCGAAGAATTTTGATAGAGAATGAGTGATGACTTCTAGTTAGTCAAAATAGGTTATTGGATGTTTTTGGGGTTAGGTAGTAAGGTTTGTTATCAAAATTCAATATAGCAGATCCAAGATGGCGAACCATTTTTATTGATTTATGGCCTATATTAGGATCTAATAGTTTTGTTCACGGGTGCAATTCTGAACCGATTCCGAACCAGTCCAGAACTAATTCAGGATTGTCGTAGAGCACATGCCTAATTATGAACTGGTTCAGGATTTTATTCTACCGCGAATGATTTTTCTGATTATAGAACTGAGAACTTGGAACTGTCAGACAAGTCTTCTTAAACATAAACATAACCTTAATTTAGTGTATTGTATTTTGGACGCAATGAATGATACTGAAGGAGGTAATATTAATCAGTTTTATTGTATATATTTGATTTATTTTTACACTAAAAACATTTTTAGCAGTAATTTCGGAATTGTTGGTCTTTTCAACAAACTCTGAGGAGGAGAGTCATGAATGGACACACCAAAATACTCTAATATTCTTGGTCCGACATGGTAGATACACAGATCACCCAAAATCTGTGGTACATAGAAAAGAATAGCTGAAAATAGATAATTTTCAAACTATAAATAAATAAATAGTCACTTATTCACTATACGCTAACGAGACAATGATGTAAAGATAGGTTATATTTATTTCTTTTGTTTGCTGCACCAAACTCCAAAACAGCAACAGCTGACCGATCATCTATAGTGCGCATGAGCTGCCGGAGCGAACTTTCCGTCCTAACACAAATCCGAGGACCGCTAGAACCGATTCCGAATCAATCCTGAAAAGATCCAATGGGATCCACGAACACGGAACTGTTATTAAAAATTCTGAATTCTGTGAACCGCAAATGCCGATTTTTAGACTGCGCATGCGAATAGTCCCTGAACTGGTTCAGAATTGCATCCGCGAACAAAGCTATGGTTTTTTACTGTTCACATTTGATTTTAATAGCCTATCAGTCCATATTTTAAAATTGAGAGTCAATAATTGTTGTTTCTATCAGCTGATCCAATGCTTGAACCGACCTGAGAAATGGAAGAGTCTTTCGGGTTAACATGGGAGGATTCAACGAACGTCGTGCAGACTGAGGAGGTCATATGCGGCATCGAAAATGAAATCCTCCCCTCGGAAAGCGAAGAATTCACCGGTGTCGGGGAAGAGGTGACAGAAGAAATCGTGGAGACCACCGAGAACAACGTTCAGGATGAGGTTCCCGTCGAACGGATAATGTATCTCACCGACGGGAACGTGCTGGTGATGAACGAACAGCCGCAGCCTTCTTATCAGCAACAGCTTATGGAGTGTCAGGTTTCGGAGGAAATTATCACTGAACAGTGGGGGGATAGCTGTGCTGAGGAGATCGGTGAGTTGATTTGTTTCTCTTTTCTCTGTGAGTTTTATTTATCCAAGTTTGAATAATTTTTCTAGATATATTTTTGATATTTATTCGGATATATTTCAGTTAAACTAGAAGGTATTCAAACTCAGCTCAGATTCCACCTTCCTAGCTTCCCTTTTAATACTTCCCCTACACAATCTGATAGAGATAGATAGATTCACTTTAAAAGAGCCTAACCAGAAGGAAAATAAATCAACAATGAACTTACCAAAGATCTACAGGACATGAAGGTTCACAAATATTTCAAAAAAGTCTGTGAAAAGCAACTTATATGAAAAAAAGTCCTTAAGATAATTCTCGTGGTTCTAAAAATAAATCAACCTGTCGGAGTAAGTGAAGTTGCAGATGCAATTGGAACTTTGAAAAACACCTTATGTCCAGACTTCTTCCATCTCAATTGCAAAATTTTCAAAGCAATTAGTGACATTATCATTCTTCCTCTAACTGACCTAATTAAATTAATCTTTCTAACGTAATATCCGCTAATGTCTTCAAATTCACAAAAATTGTACTTATATTAAAAAAGACTGATACAGTCATTTTCCACTCAAAATCAATCATTTGTATTTTTTCAAAGACTGTTGAGTTGATTAAAAAAACAGACTTTTTTCAACGATTCTCAATTTGTGTTTCTCACCACTTTTATACCTGAGAAACTCAATTTTTATGGAGTCAGAGGAATTACTCTAAACCTCATTGAGGCCTATTTAACAAATCAATTCCAAACAATGTAACATAACAACAGTATGTCCAACTTCAGGGATGTGAAATGTGGAGTTCCTCAGAGTTCTTTATTAGGACCACTACTGTCCATTATCTACATATATGATTTGACCCCATTACCATACGAAAGTGTTCTGTGCGCAGATGAAACCATACTCATTTATTCCCATAATTAGAATTCCCTGATTTTGCTTGCAGCAGATGTATAGTGTAAACCTGAAAAACTGGTGCATTAGAATAGAATTCTTAATTTGCTCAAAATGTTTTAGCTTCGTCATAAAAATTATATGTAAGACCTTATTACACACACTTAATTTCCTGGCCCAGAATCCCATATTAAGGAAGAATTTTGGCGCTGGGGAGCCAACCAAATCAAAACCTACTGGAATATGGTTCCAGGACAAAGACTAGCGAAAAGGCTTCTGAATTAACACTTTTGATACCATCTTGTGATATAATGGATTCCTCTTCCCTTTTATGAACCCGAAAATACTACAGTGTCAATAAAAAATAACCTATTTTGGGATATCTAAGTGAATACTATAAAATACAATCTGTTTAATTCTAGTAGTGGGATCTGAGGAAGCTGTTGGTACGGAGGAGCCAAGCCAAGAAGACTGTGACATCCCTCTACCCACTGACCAAGACGAATACACCGCCGCACGGCCATATCCATGTGATTTCTGCAGCAGACGGTTCAGAAAAAAGGCCAACCTCATGAATCACATGGTGGCCCATCAAACGGACAGACCTCACGGGTGTAATCTCTGTGGTGTGCGATATATCAGAAAGTGTGATCTGATGAATCATTTGAAGGTGAGTAGTGAGTTAGCTCTTTTATCTAGGACTATTTTAATGCAAAATATAAACAATTCGAAATAGTAAAATAAATGAAATGACTTTGATTTCATAAACGAGGCGATAAAACTTTCAAGAAATTGAAATGTATTCAAATTCAAAATAAATCGAAATCAAGGTAACCATTCAGATATAAAAATTTACAATTATATTTAAATTAAAGCTGGTTTTTTCAACCAGTGGAAATATGTTTGTGAATGAGATCAATTTCTCCATGCTAAATTTTAATCTATGCAATATAAATGTCCAGAAATGTTGCACTGTTTATCACTTCACATCATTGGAACCTTCTGAAAAAAATATTTCTCATTGGTATAGTTCTCTTGAAATCCATGTGATTTTTGCAGGAAGTATGCTTTTTGTCATTTCCGAAATTAAAACCATTAAGATGAAAAACAGTTTATTCCACTTTAATATAATTCAGTGATTTCAACATTATATCACCTGAATACAATTATTATGCCTTTGTTTTGTAATTTCTGTAATCTATTTTTATTAATGGTTGTTAAGAAGCAAAATGGGATGGAAGTTTTGTGCCATGTACTGATTAAAATTTGTGTGGATCTAATATTGACAAAAACATTATTTAAAAACTGCCATGACATTTATTTTGTGACAATCGTCCTAAGAGTAGAACATTCCTACACTTGCAACTTAGCCTTATTTTTTAGTTGATAAAAATGCCTTTAATATTTTGAAGTTGAATTCATATCAGTAGTAGGCAACGCGAGTATCATCTGCATATATATTTATAAAAAAACATCAACATTTTATTGGTCTAAATTACAAATAATGTTTGAAATTACTCACCAATTTCAATTATTTGTAGCCTATTTTTCAAATGTTTACCAGCCACCACTCCATAGTATTGCAGATTCCTTGATAGAGTTTGGGCAAATATTCCAAATGCAGGAAAATTTTCATGACATAGTTTTACGTCTTCAGTAATTATTATCCATTAGATTGATGAAAAAAAAAGAGTTTATTGAACTATGTTTATTTCAAAACTTTATCAATGAATCACTTGTTTTAGGAACAGAGTGAGTGAATGAAATGGAAAATATTCTCTTGATTGAGGTTCTGCCGATACAAAGAGTGAGAATATTCACTTAACATTCTGGCAAAAAGTTGAATTGATTTGTCAATGCACATATCACATTCCAAAACCAAGAGAACAAACATTTTGTTTTTGTTGCTTATATTATTGTATCTTCGTGAAACTCCTTTATCATTCATAGTGTCAATGTCAATAACCGGACCTTGGTGGCTCAGTGTAATTTTTATTTTGCAATCTATATGTCGTTCGTCTTTACGTATTTCCTTACGAATCTGAAGTCCAAATGCTGTCAAATCAAATACATTCAGAGAACAAACGAACATAATTTTTCAGCATTATCGGCTACTAAATACACTCAAAATTCGTATTTGTTTAATCAAAACATCACATATACACACCCGAAATCATGTGTTACTTAAAACTGTAGCTGTCCACAATTACTGCATTTTTAAAATTAAAATCAAAGCAACATTTTTCTTTTTTTTCTTCTGTAGACTCTAAAATAATACTCAAGCCTTACCTCGGACATATCTGCGTTTTCTTGACCAATATTAAAAGCTTTCTTTTTGGCCGGGGCACGAAACGTCCCTTTAAGATCATCACAAGCCTTCCCCTGTCCGTCATTCACGGGAGTGCAAGTAGTCAGTTTACATCCTGAGTAAATTCCCTTTATCTAGGAATTTGTGTAAATATTTATGTATAAAGAATAAACAATTTTCACAATTTTTAGCAAATGAGTTTTATTTAGTCAATGTTGAAATATAGCTATAATTTTTTAACATTAATAAGAAAATTATATATTGAAAGGGCACAAGTGAAGCTTTATTCTCTCCTCTTGAACCGTTATTGATACTAATATAATATGGTAATATCTGGGTTTCCCCATGGATCCTATATAGGCCCACTACTCTTGTTATTTATCAATGATATTTCGGAAGTAATACAACACAGCTGCTCCTTGATGTTCGCAGATGACCTCAAACTCTATAGGATCGTTAACAATGTCTGTGATGCCAAACTATTGCAAATATATTTGAGTATTCTGTCCTGTTGGTGCGATATGAATATGCTTCATCCAAATATAAACAAATGAATCCCATTCAGAACTCTCACCTAATAAAAAATGTTAATTTGTCAGTGGCTGATAGTGTTTGAGATTTTGGCATATTGTTTGACTCCAAAGTAACATTTAAGACATACATTGATTTTATTTTCCCTAAATAAAAAAATAATAATTAGGCTCCACTCAAAGATCTTCAGATCAATTCTCCATTTACATTCCAAAATGTTGTACTGCTCTCTCGTTTGATCAGTTATTGAATATAATTGTATGGTATGGTGTCCGTTTATCAAGCGGATATCAATGGAATTGAGAGAGTTCAAAATACTGTTTTAAGGTCGAGTGCATTCAAACTTGGATATCATAGGAGAGACTATGAATATTCTGACATTTTGAACATATTCAATTTATCAAGTTTGGAACATCGAAGAGCTGAAATAGATTTGAAATTCCTACACAAGGTTATAAATGGAGCTATAAGTTGTCCAAATTTAATTGAACTCGTTAGAACTAAATGTCAATCTCAGAAGAACAAGAATTTCAGAACTGTTCCTGGTTCATGGTTCCTCATCACAGTATGAACTATGGCCAAAATGAGTCAATTACAAGGGTAGTTGAATTAGCAAATAAAAATAGTGAAATAATTGATTTATTCGATACATCCACATATTCATTCAAAAGTCCAAAGAGGCAAATTAATTTTTTGTAACTTAGTTTAGTTTATTATGATTATTAACCGACGAAACCAAAAAGGAGAAGGTTCTCTAGTCGACGCGTATATTTTTTTTTTATTATTTTTTTTTATATATGATCACGCATAACTTTTGTGTAAGACGTCCGATTCCGATAATTCTTTTTTTCAGTGGATAGGGTGTATTTCGAAGTTGGTCCCATTTGAATTTAAAAGATGAAATCCACCCCTCAGGGTAGCAAAATGAAGGATATTGATCATTCACCCTCTGAATTCTGGTCCGTTAACCAATTCTATCAGGCATAACTTTGTACTGGGTTCTTCGATTTGGATGATTCTTTTTTTAATAGATAGGGTATACCTCATATTTGGATTTCGAATGAAATTATCCACCCTTACGGGAAGAAAAATAGGGGATAATTGATTTTTCACTTGTGAACATTGGCACACACATATGTAGTTGACAATGACAGATCGCTACTGTCATTATTTTTGTTCCACATCCGTCACAATCATTATATTCTATGAGAGGATGGAATGATATACAAAGTAATGAAATAAACTAACCAGAACAACAAAAATAATTCATATTACAACAAATAGTAAAAGTAGATAATCATTTTATTTAACTGGTAATAGTTGAAGTAAGGTGGGTAAGTAAGTATTTTGGAAGTAATAAAAAAACAAGTAGGTAGTAATTAGTAGATTTCAGCCACAAAAAATTGAAAAATAAAAACTTTTAAACAAAAAATTAAACCAACGAAATACGGAACTGAAAAGTAAAAAATGAAATAAACCTTTTGGTGGGTAAGTAAGTATTTTGGAAGTAATAACTAAGCTCCTAAACTAATGTAAGTAACTAATTTTGAGTCGGCCAAACGAACAATCAACGAAGATCATTAAATTACTTCAAAAAAATTATCAGAATGTCACCGCGCATTTTACGCCTTACCTAATTCATTTGCATGTTTGTTTGGCGCCGACTCAAAATTTGTTACTTACATTAGTTTAGGAGCTTAGTTATTGCGACTATTTATTTTATTTTTTACTTTCAGTTCTGTATTTCGTCGGTTTAATTTTTAGTTAAAAAGTTTTTGTATTTATTTATTAGGTTTATCCAAACAGGCTACTAGAGCTTTATTACATGGACATATTTCTAGATATATATTGAAAATAAGAATCGTCTCTTAAATATTTATCTTTATTGTAAATTGACATGTCCATAAATAAATCAATATATTTTATTAAAAATATATTTATTTTCAAGATTCATGCCTACATACCAGAAACAGATGGAGTTGAAGAGGAGGAAATTCAAACAATGGAGGAATTCTCTTCGGATAAAAAGAAGAAACCCAAATCAGCGACGAAGAGAAGAAAGAAAAAAATCAAGGAGGAATTTGAACAGTTTGAAGAAGATGAAGCTGGTGAGTATATTTTACAATGTTTCCTTTTTTTATTAAGGTGCCAAAGTAATTTGATTTCTGTATTAAATTTAACAAACACCTCTAAAAATGAATATGTTTTTCACAAAAATTTAAGATACACTGAATAATAAAATATTTTGCTTAAACAATCCACTGATTTTCATGTATATTGGTTCGTACTCGTCCTATAATGTCGTTAATAAACAGTCATTTTGTTCAATTTGAGACAAACTGTATATGGCTCAATTTTTTTTTATAACAGGTGCTTCAAGTTCTCGTTCATATGCTTATGTAGAAGAAGATGTAAAACTTGTGGAACAAATGCACGATAATGTTCAGGACAGTTATGAGTACGAACAACAGGAGGAAGAACAACCTGTTGAGAACCGTTATCCCATTACGGATCCCAGGAAGCCTTTTGTTTGTCAGCACTGTGGGGTAGCTTTTGCGCGAGAGAAAGCTATGTTGTCACATACTAGGTAAGGAAAAATCATTGGAAATTGTTGTTTTTCTTTAGTGATTCACTCAGTCACAATCACGGTGGAGTAAGAGCAATCAATTGAAAGTTTTATTTATCTTTTTCAGGTTGCACGCCGAGGGGGACAGTCCATTCGAGTGTCAAAAATGCGGAGAGATGTTCTGGGACCCTGTGCAGATGCGGGAACACGCCAAAGAAAAACACGGTGATATCGAAGACTATGAAGATGATGAGGATGAGGATTATTCTGAAGAGGATATGAAGTACGGCACATTTTATTGTACTACTTGTGGTCTTTCTTTCCACAGGTAATTTTTATATATTTTACTCAAAACATTCAAATGATCAAAGTAAACAAAATTAATTCACCAAATTGGGTTCATAAAATGTGTTTTGCCATGACAATCTCCACCTGAAGAAGTTGTTGAATAGCGAAACACATGTTGTGGTTTTGTAAATCCAATTCAGTGAAAATCATGTTCTGAAGTGTTTTTGTTTATTTTGATTATGGATTTTCAGCAAGTATCGGCCACATTCATTTAAAATTCAAATGATTACGTAGAAATCAATTTTGTCGTTCAAAAAGGATGTTTGTATGCTGATAACGGTTGGCGAACACCATCTGTTGCTCTACAGATCTAGCTGAAGAAAAAAAATCTTGTCTTATTTAAATATGGAATTGGTATTAGAGCCATCCTTGGAAGGGCTGCCCTCTTCTTATCTTTGCATAAATATTAGATGTTCGGAGAAAGACTGGAAGGCGTCAAATGGACAAAGCAAAGCAGTGTTAAAAACATATTTTTTTGAGTTTAAACACAAAAAAAGTTGGAAAAACGTGTATTCCCGAAAAACACTCTGTGCAAAAGAATTGTGTTCACTATCAAAAGTTTCTGAATTGATTCCAGTTAATTACTTTATATAAGTTGGTGAAATTATTTTTGTTTGTGTTTTTTAGTTTTTTGAGTAGATTTTTATTGTTGCATTTGCAAACAGGATTTGTGGGAAATGTATGAATTGATTAAACCACATACAAAAAAATATTGATACAAAATATAGACCCTGGATCAATATTAACACAAATTGAATGGATATTAATTACATTTTCACTTTCAGACCCATTTTTACACGCTTTATATTAGCTTCACTTGTATGTTTGTTTGTTTGTAACCGACTCCTTTGGGCGCGATTTTGACCCAATTCCAGACATCCAAATGATTTGAAATTTGGCAGGAGTATATAATTCCGGTGACAATGCATTAAGAAATTTTTGTGTGAAAAAAAAACAAAATGGCGGCTCCAATATGGCGAACGAGTTTTGTGATTATGGTCCGATTTGCTTCAAAATTGGTATCTGAGGGTTTTTGTGGTCGGAGATTATGATTCTCTTGTCAAAATTGAAAAATTCAAGATGGCGGCTCCAAAATGGTGGACGAGTGTTGTGATTATATGGTCCGATTCTATTCAAAATTGGTATGTGGGGGTTTTTGGAGTCGAATATTTTGATCTTTCGTGAAAATTGGAAAATGGTGGACGAGTTTTGTGATTATGGTCCGATTCTATCCAAAATTGGTATGTGGGGGTTTTTGGAGTCTAATATTATGATTCTTTCGTAAAAAATTGAAAAATTCAAGATGGCGGCTCCAAAATGGTAGACGAGTTTTGTAATTTAGGTCCGATTCTATTCAAAATTGGTATGTGGGGGTTTTTGGAGTCGAATATTATGATTCTTTCGTGAAAATTGAAAAATTCAAGATGGCGGCTCCAAAATGGTGGACGAGTTTTGTGATTATGGTCCGATTCTATTCAAAATTGGTATGTGGGGGTTTTTGGAGTCGAATGTTATGATTCTTCCGTGAAAATTGAAAAATTCAAGATGGCGGCACACTGTATATATTGACATTAAAATCTTTGAATGACTTCTAAAATCGAGATTTGACTATTAATACAGCTGTACACATTAATGATTTGGAAAATAATTACAGTTACTAATAGTAATCACGGAATTAATAGTAGATTAGAACAAATAATAGTTTTAAAAAAATTAAAAAACGCTTTTATAAATAAACCAAACTAAAAAGTAGAAAATAAATAATAGTTTTAAAAACCTAAAAAACACGCTTTTTATAAAAAACCGAACTAAAAAATAAATAAATAATAGTTTAAAAAAACTAAAAAACACGCTTTTATAGAAAACCAAACTGAAAGAATAGAAAATAAATTTGAATTAAGAATAGTGTGAAAAAATTTAATAAATATAAATTAATAATGTAAACAAGAAAAAAAAATTATTTAAAAAAAAGCGTGGGGTGCTTTTTTTAAGATTCAGATTAGGCACCCCACGCTTTTCTTAAAATAAATTTTTTTTCTTATTTACATGATTATTAATTTATATTTTTTTTAAATTTTTACACTATTCTAAAGTCAAATTTATTAAAATTTATTTTCTATTCTTTTAGTTTGGTTTTCTATAAAATCGTGTTTTTTAGTTTTTTCAAGCTATTATTCTAGGGTCCTTTTACAATATCTATCAGATGTCCAGCATGGCTTTAGCCGGGGAAGTAGTTGTTTTCTGTTAGATATTTCAAAAAATAACTTCATTATTGTGATAGATTTTTCAATTTTCAGAAAAAAACATTATTCAATGTTCAATTGATAATGTTTCCTTTTCAACGTGAATACCTCCCAAGAGGTTATTTCGAACGATCGAAGATAGTGACTAAAGCACAGCTTAATAAACACACATCTAGGAAACTCGGCATTTAGTAGGAAGTAGTCGGGTATCACCTTGAAGATGCCATTGGGGTGTAAAAGTCAAGAGTAGGATTAGAAATATTTGCAGAGAAACAGACAGGACCGTACTTGAAGAATTCTAATAACTCATTGAATAATTCAACTGAACAAAAGTAACGTAATCCTCGATTCACAGTTACTAACAAAAACTGTTGAACAGTATATGTTCGGTGGTATAACAGTATACCTTGAATAATTTCGTGTAATATATACTCAAATCAAAACATACTTTATTGCCTGAAGAAGAATTCTCATTGACAAAGTGCAGAATTAAGTCAGTTTATATACAAAAATTTAAAAACACGTATGCTATACATGCATACACAAGAAACATTAAAATAGTACATATGATGTATAAATAATTAGAAAAGTAAACTGGGGGATAAGTTTACAGATACTTCAAGACATTTTAAACACAGTCACAGTTAAATACAGGTACATTTCATATAAGACATAACAAATTGATTAGTATAGTCTATTTTCATGAACAACACGTTAAAATATATTAAAAATGTAGAAATGTAAAGAAATTTATAAATAAAAACAATATAAAATTTAAAATAAAAAGTAATAAATAATAGTTTAAAAAAAACTAAAAAACACGCTTTTATAGATAACCAGACTAAAAAAATTGAAAATAAGAAAAAAAATTATTTTATTTTAAAAAAAGCATGGTATCAATAATTATATAGTACATTACACACCTAGGGCAGTAAAGTAAGAAATGTCTCAGATCACAGGTAATTGTTGGCCGAGGCGATACCATGCACCCCACGCTTTTTTTAAAATAAAATACATTTTTTTCTTATTTTCTATTTTTTTAGTCTGGTTTTCTATAAAAGCGTGTTTTTTAGTTTTTTTAAACTATTATTTATTTTTAAACAGTATATGAGAGTGGTTATGTTCAAAATCTTATCAATTACATGCTAATAGCTTAAGTATATTCTCCAAGATCATTGAGATAATTATAAAATATCATCAATAAAAAATATGGGTTTGATTTGAATCAATTTGGTTCCAAAAAAACAGTGGAACACAAGCAGCAGTATTACAATTAATTTTATAGAAATAAAATATTTGGAGCTTAAGAAGGCTTTTGATACAGTTGATCATATGATTGAAGAATTTTGATGGAATCAAGAGGTATTGCAAACATTTCCTGGACTCTTATCTTGAAAATTAAAAACAAAATATACTGCTGTGAATCCAAAAGATTATATGTAAGCAAAAGTGGTCCCCCAGGATCAGTGTTGGGTCTAATTTTATATTTATTCAAAATATTAACTAGTAAATATACCATTTGATTTTGTTTTCAGAGTGTGGAAGGTTATAATCTATTCTAACTCAGAAATTCCTAGTCGCCACATTATACAATATAATTGTTTTCTTCTCGCTTTTGTTATTCAACCATCAACTGATGCTAGATAATTCATAAATAATCATACCCCAGTATTAACATCAGAAATGCTTTATTGTCATATAATATTAACTATGTTGACAAAGCTTGCTTAAAGCTAAGATACATAAAAATAAGATAAAATTTAATGTACTAAATAAAGTTGTATATAAAAAAAATGATCACAAAGCACAAAATATTCAGACACATTAAAATAGCTTATAATATATGATAAAGATTTTAGTATCTTTATTATATTTAGGAGTGAGCTGTAAGGATGTCCTTCCAATTTTCTGATAGCAGGTGGAAGGTTGTTGAATAGCTTTTTACACGTACGAATGATTTGAAATTTGGCAGGTGTACATAATTCCGGTGACAATGCATTAAGAAATGTTTGTGTGAAAAAAACAAAATGGCGGCTCCAATATGGCGGACGAGTTTTGTGATTATGGTCCAAAATTGGTATCTGAGGGTTTTTGTGGTCGGAGATTATGATTATTTTGTCAAAATTGAAGAATTCAAGATGACGGCTCCAAAATGGCGGACGAGTTTTGTGATTATGGTCCGATTCTATTCAAAATTGGTATGTGGGGGGTTTTCGGAGTCGAATATTATGATTCTTTCGTGAAAATTGAAAAATTCAAGATGGCGGTTCCAAAATGGTGGACGAGTTTTGTGATTATGGTCCGATTCTATTCAAAATTGGTATGTGGGGGGTTTTTGGGGTCGGAGATTATGATTATTTTGTCAAAATTTGAAGAATTCAAGATGGCGGCTCCAAAATGGCGGACGAGATTTGTGATTATGGTCCGATTCTATTCAAAATTGGAGAATAATAGTTAAAAAAATTAAATAATAATAGTTTGAAAAACTAAAAAGTTGAAAATAAATAATAGTTTAAAAACTAAAGAACACGCTTAAATAGAAAACTAAACTAAATGGTAGAAAATAATTTTAAATGAGTTTGAAATAGGAATACAGTGGGGAGCTTTTTAAGATATTTTCATAATGATTCTACTTTTACCAATATCTGTCCATGAAATATTAACAACAATTGACATCAAGCACCCCACGCTTTTTTACGATGAAACAAATTTGTTGTTAATCACTGTATTCTTATTTCAAACTCATTTAAAATTATTTTCTACTTTTTAGTTTAGTTTTCTATTAAAGCGTGTTCTTTAGTTTTTAAACTATTATTTATTCCATTATAGACTATTGAATTCTTAATTTATGTTGAGGCGCTAGGAAGAGTGATTTTATGAAAGATGGGTTGCATAGACTAACTGACTCTTTTTATTCTATTCTATTAATAAAAGCCTAAGCAATTTCGTTATATCTTGTACAAGATGTAACTCACTATGTAGTTTCTGAGGTAAAATCCGTTTCTAACTGAAACTTACTTTTTTCTATCTGTTGTTACTGTGAAAATGCCCCTTTCTACGATAATTATTTGTGTCCAGTCCATTTTATCCTCTCTCTGAGGAAATCCAATTACGGGTTTCACAAACTAAAACTATATAAGTTACATAATTTTGAAAGTTCAGTTTTTGAGATATATATATGTATATATTTGGTTATCAGGCAAGACAATCTACGTAGACACCAGAGGGTGCATGTCAAAGAAGAGTATGTGAACGAGCATGAATTTGGCCACATTTGCAATGTGTGCGGAGAATCTTTCCACGAAGCTCTAGATCTGCTGGCTCATGCAGAAGTACATGCGAGGACAGTCGAGTTCAGGTGTATGATTTGCGGGGAGAATGCTCCGGATGAGAGTGCATTGGCTGTGCATGTCCAGGTGAGTTTCAATTTCAAAGGATTGGTAAATTTAGTCACTGAATATATTGTCAGAAAAAAGTTTTACATCCTGAAATTCCTTTTTGGTAATATAGTCATGAATATTGTAACTATGAAAATAGAAAATATTCATTGTGAATATACTTGATATCAGAACTTTTTGCTGTGCATGAAAACTAGTTCATTACAAGAACAAAAGAAAGAAAAAAAATTATTCTTCTATGAGAATTATACATTACACATAATAATACATACAATGCACAAGCCCAGCTGACTAGTCAGTTTACAAAAACAAAAATACAGTAGAAATATGGTGGATATACTAACACTTTTTTTTTAATTTGAGGAATTTCTCAACACTGTCAAATGATGGTCCATTAAAAATTACAGGACTTTTTTGCATAATGCTTTTAATGGTGTTTGGTTGTACATCCATAATGTTACTGAACTTATTGAAGCACTTGATTTCAATGTGCCTCGGTGAATGATGATCTATTTCTAGCCTTGAAAATAGTTGACAAATATTTGTTTTATGTCTTGGTTTTTTATGGATGTATGTCTTTATTTTTGTTGTAAGCATGCTTATTTTTTCAATACACAAGATTAATTGGAGGATGAATAGGTAAAGCCAGAATCTCGGCTTTCTTATAAAGTGTTTTAAATGTGTGATGTCTCACAATACTCTCCTAGCTCTTTTTTCAGAGCTATAATATTAAATCTCATTGAAGAGTTGAACATACTAATTAAACTCATGAGATGCTTTGTTCATAAATTATTTAATTTGATTATCTGACATGAGAATATTTGTTTCATCAGCATTTAGTGATATCACTAATAAAGATGATGAAGAAGGAGCTAAGTATCGAAGCTTGTGGCACCCTCTTTGTAGGTTGAAGAGGATCAGATATAACATTATTAGTTATGATGACTTGTTTTCGATATGATAAACATGACTGTGTCCAATCATAGGATTTTCGGGGATAATACCATAAGTGCTTTAAAAATTACTGATAATTCTGAAAAAAACGTGTTTTTTAAAAACTTTATTTTTTTTGTTGTCAAAGCATACATTTTTTGAAACAAAAAAAAATAACCAAGTGCAGTTTTTTCAAAAAAAACACGTTTTTTTTCAGTATTATTTGGTTAATTTTTAAAGAACAAATGGTATTCGGTGGAAAATTTCAAGAATACAAAAAGATTCATATTATTTATTGTTATAGTTGATACTACAATTATTGTGAGTAATATTGTCACTGCAGTTGAACTGTCACCTAGCGCGCTAAATTACAGCGAAAATTTCACTCATGTGTTAAAATGCCCATAAGAGGTGTGGAATTATCGATGAATTACAGCGGTAATCCACCTACTATGTGGATTATCGCTGTAATTCAGTTACGGAGAAGACAAATACAAATGTTTGCAATATTACTTACAATAATTGTAGTATCAATTATAAAAATAAATAATATGAATCTTTTTGTATTCTTGAAATTTTATACCGAATACCATTCGTGCTTTAAAAATTTACCAAATAATTCTGAAAAAAACGTGTTTTTTGAGAAAACTGCACTCAGTTATTTTTTTCGTTGTTTCAAAATTTATGCATTGAAATAACGAAAAAAATTAACTTGTGCAGTTTTTTTCAGAATTATCGGTAATTTTTAAAGCACTTATGGTATTATCACCGATAATCCACATAGTAGGTGGATTACCGCTGTAATTCAGCGATAATTCCACACCTCTTATGGACATTTTTACACTTGAGTGAAATTTTCCATGTAATCCCATTCCATTCATTTTCTGCAATAAAAGATTGTGATCCACTTACAAAGTCTTTATTTTCATGAATTGGAATCTCTTGGGATTCTTTTAAATATTAGATTTATTTATTGATCCCAAGAAACATTGCTGTTTATAGAGGGATTACTTTTTACATAAATTGAATAACGGCAATACATATGAAACATAAATTAACGAATACATCAAACAATTAATAGAAAGAAAAGAAAAGCAAAGCAGTCAAAGGTGAAATATTATAGGAATTGTTACTTGTCAAGTATAAATTTTTTAAGTTCTTTTTTGAACTTAGTTTTAGTCTTTATTTCTTTTAAAGGCTGTGGTATTTTATTATATATCTCAATTCCCTCGTAAAAAATGAAGTTTTTCCAAAGTTTGATTTAAAACGTAATGTGTTTATTTTATTTACATTTCTTGTTTTATGATAATGGATATTTGAAATATGATCAAAAGTAAGATCCGAATGTTTTTTTCCTGTATCAACATAGTGGATGAAAATTGAAATTTTAAATTCATATAAAGAACGAAGATTTAGTAAATTATTAGGTTTATATAATTTTTTTGAGGGTTCTAAAAATGGCAATTTGTATATGCATTTTATAGCTTTATTTTGCAAAGTTTGTAGTGGTTTCAAAATAGAAATTTTGGCTGAGCCCCAAATAGATATGAGGTATTGCAATTTTGAATAAATTAAACTGAAATATATGATTTTCAAATATTTTAGTGGGGTATATTGTCTTATTCTGAATAATATTCCAATCAAAGGTGAAAGTTGTTTCCTCAGATTGTTGATATGATTGAACCAAGAGAGTGTTGTGTCGATATTTAAACCCAAGAATTTTGTATTGTTGGTATACTGAATTTGAGAATTTTTGAATATTATTGGTCTTAGTGAATCAGTTGCAATACTTTGTTTAGAAATAAACATAATTGATGATTTCATAAAATTAATTTATGAGCGATGAGCCAATGAGATAAGATTTCAAGATCGTGTTCAATATTAGATAGAATTTCGAATTCGTTCTCTGCAAAATATATTATTGTTGTATCGTCAGCAAAAAGTTTAATTTGACCTTTTAATTTAAGTTCTCATATCGAGTTTATATATATAAAAAATAGAACTGGAGCAAGTATAGATCCATGTGGTACCCCACATTTGATACTTTTAATTGAACCAAGTATATTTTCAATATATACTAGTTGTTTTCGGTCTCTCAAATAATTTTTAAACCAAAAGTAAGTCTTTCCCCTTATTCCAATATCATATAATTTTCTCAAAATAATTTTGTGGTTAACCATATCAAATGCTTTCCGTAAATCCAGTGATAATAAGCTTGAAAAGGATCAAATATCTTATATGATGTTACTCTATTTTCTTGAAATTTTCTGTAAAAATATGTTCAATGGGGTAACATTTGGGGATGGTTCAAATCATGTCTCAAAAAAGTATGTTTGTCAACTATAAAGTATGATTTCTCCAATGGACTTTTTTTCTTTCTCCCTTTCTGTAAATGATAATGTTGGATAAATAACATTGTTTGCCGATGATAAAATATAAAACAACCTCTTTGTTCTAGATTTCTTTGTGGAATTATAAAATTTGGTGATGACTTTGATGTTACTCAGAACACAGCTTGATTCGATTTTTTTTTTCACTACTAGACCTCAGTATGACCTTTTTTTTAAATTATTATTTTTTATTTGAATCAAAAAAAATAGTTGTCAAATGTGGACTAGTAACAGAGCGCAAGAAAGTTTTCATTTCTCTTAAATGAATCATTAGATTAGTATTTGATTTGAAATCTAGGAAATCATATAGTTCTGCCTATAAATAAATACTGTATTAATTTTTTTTGCATTCAAATGTAAAATTTGAAATATTTTAGAAATCATTTTCCTGGTTCCAATTTACTGGAAAACAAGCAATAAATGTATGTTTTATTATTTCAACATTAAAAACCAATATCTATTGGTAAATCTATTTTCTTAAAAGAAATTACTTTGTTCCTAAGTTTTGAATCTCCGACCTACCATATGGTCAATTATTACTAATTCCATTCAATATTTTTTTGTTTCAGGCAAAACATGGAAAAAGTCTACCCCCCAACACTTGCATGTTATGTGGTCGAACTTGCAAGGATCGACGGACACTTTTGAAACATTCTTGGGAGCACTCCAAAGAAAAGGTAATGTACAAGTTATTCAATGACTTTTTATGAATTTTTTGATAGAAAAATCTTAATATCCCTCTCGCATTTTTTTTTGCTTTTGTTTCCTATTAGGCACATTTAGCCATTTTGTTTGACAGATTGTTTACAACTTTCTCTGATATTAAAAATATGATTACTCACGTTTCGGATTTCCATCATCTTGATGGATTTTAAAGTTTTTCACGTTTTGATAACTTGAATTCTGACAAGCTTTGGTGCTAATTTATATGTCTGTCGGTGCACTGGTGCTTGTAATTTCGTCATGTGCAGGGATGCATGTGATTTCGCACTGTGTGGTGGTGCTTCTGCAGTCCGCCAAAGAAAGAGCGATCAGTGGTTACTGAACGTTCCTGATCTCAATGCTTGACTGACTAAAGGCGTCATTAGCTTCGATGTAGGCAGCCTCCTTGAACTTCTGGGTGAAAGAATGCAGTGTTCAGCTAATCTAACGGATAACGGCCTCTTTGTCTCTCCGATGTGGGAATCTCCACATTCACATGACACTTCATAAATGCAGTTCTTGCTGATTCCGGTTCGGTTGTCAGGTTTGGTCTTGGTGAGGAAACTCTGTTACTATACTTCTCTCAGGAGTTTCTCGGGGTATCCATTTGTGTGATTTATTTCTGTATCTACTGACTCCTTGTTGCATATGTGCATCGCTCTTTCTACCAATTTTCTAACGATTCCTCTCTTTATCGAACTCGGATGATTGGAGCTGTAGTTGAGATACTGTTCCGCATGTGTCTCCTTCCAAGATGAGGAAGGAACACCAGAGCACATCTTGTGCAGATGCAAGGGACTGGAACGAATTTTGATTCTACTGTATGGATTATGGGCAGCTAGAGCCCAAAGACCTGGAAAAGGTATCACCGAGAGCGTCATCATCGACTTTGTCAGAAGCGCAGGACTTGAAGGTGAACTCTAATATAATTAGGATCGAGCCACAATAGATCTGAGAAAGTCACGGTGGAAGGGGCTGTTATCGCCCCACTTGAAAAGAACCTAACTTAACATGTGTCTTCTTTCTATAGACAGAGGTGCGGATGCCATCGCTTGTTGGACGTCTGAAACGACAGTAATCAAGTTACCACATCGTCTACAACCTTCAAATCAAATTTACCCGTTTGTGATCTCTCCTAGTACCTGTAATAAAATGGAAAAATATTCAATGTTCCTGAATTTTTTTGTTTTTGAGCAATTCATAGGGATTCAAAGAACTTATTCCATCAAAGAAAAATGTTACGAATAACAATAATCCAAATATGACGTGGTAGTTTGTTTGACCATGTTATGTACAAAGAACATTTATTGCAAGTCACAAAACAATATAGCTTTAAGCTCAATATTGACCGTTGAGAGAAAAAAAGATAATATTTAAAAGCCACAAATTTACATATATTATTTAAAAGTTTACATATACAATTATAACTAAAATTAAAATAAAGCCGCCATCTTGAATTTTTCAATTTTTACAAAAGAATCATAATATTCGACCCCAAAAACCCCCACACACCAATTCTGAATAGAATCAGACCATAATCACAAAATTCGTCCGCCATTTTGGATCCGCCATCTTGAATCCTTCAATTTTGACAAAATAATCATAATCTCCGACCCCAAAAACCCCCACATACCAATTTTGAATAGAATCAGACCATAATCACAAAACTCGGCCGCCTTAAAGCCGCCATCTTCAATTTTCCAATTTTGACAAAAGAATCATAATCTCCGACCCCAAAAACCCCCACATACCAATTTTGAATAGAATCAGATCATAATCACAAAACTCGGCCGCCATCTTGAATTTTTCAATTTTTACAAAAGAATCATAATATTCGACCCCAAAAACCCCCACATACCAATTTTGAATAGAATCAGACCATAATCACAAAACTCGTCCACCATTTTGGAGCCGCCATCTTCAATTTTGACAAAAGAATCATAATCTCCGACCACAAAAACCCTCAGATACCAATTTTGAAGCAAATCGGACCATAATCACAAAACTCGTACGCCATTTTGGTTTTTTTTTTCACCCAAAAATTTCTTAATGCATTGTTACCGGAATTATGTACACCTGCCAAATTTCAAATCATTCGGACGTCTGGAAGTGGGTCAAAATCGCGCCCAAAGGAGTCGGTTACAAACAAACAAACATACAAGTGAAGCTAATATAAAGCGTGTAATAATATCAATCAATCAATTTATTAGTTAAAAAAGTGTTCAATCACAACACAGGAACCTACATTGTAACATACTAACTTAGGTAACACGTCAGATGAGCTTAAAAAAGACAGACACCAATCTACATAACATTAAAACTAGGCTGTCAGAAGCAAAAAGCAGCAGTATTTGTACACAGAAAAATAGTATTTGTAAACGGAACAGTATGCACAAGTTACAATTAATAACACACACTATACTTAACAAGACATGTTAAAAGCAACTATTTTTAAAACAATCGGTGAGAAAATTTCATTTCTGTAGAAATTTGTCAACGGAGTAGTGTGCTTTCAGCACAAGATGGTTTTTCAGCTTAGCTTTAAAGGAATGTAAGCTAGAGGCAGATTTGATATTGTCGTCAAGAGCATTATAGAGTCTGACACCAATCGATTCGGATGATTCTGCACACTGATAGTCTAGCCAATGGTTGTTGTAGTTTATATTTATTTCTAGTACTATAGTGGAGAGTGCCACAAGTAGGAATATTAGTAATATTCCTTCTCACATAGACAATGCAGTGGTATATAAACAAACATGGTAGAGTCATTATACCAATTTTAACAAAAAGTGGTTTGCAATGTTCTCTCGGGCGTACCGCCATCATTAACCTTACTGCTTTTTTTTGAATGGCGAATATTTCTTGTGCCTTGGATGTAGCACCCCAATGAATTATTTCATAGCACATAAATGACTGAATAAGACTAAAATATACCAGTTTCGAGACTTCAAGAGAGAGTGTGTTTTTCAATTCAATTTATAAAGCGTGTAAAAAAAAGATATTGATGCAAAACATTAATGAGACCACGTAATAAATACACAATGAGCTGGCTGAAACAACAAAGCTATTAATATTATAGAAACAATGGCTGAGCAGATTTTTTTTATCACATTTTTGAATTGTTTGAATTTCAATATATCGACAGAGTTATCAAGGAAGGTGGTCAAGATTGAGATTCAGAGAATTTTTGCAGCTGATAGCTAATCTATGTTCTGGAAAAGACAGAAAATCAGCCGATCTCGTGTTATAATCTGTGAATCAGAGAGCCTGGAGAATTTGATTACATTTTGGTGTATTTCTAATAATATTGTAAAAATGTAAAGAGTAGGCAGTGTCATTTCAAATTGTCTCCTAACCTCACTTATAAACTGAAATATTTGAGTTATAAAATATATTATATTCACCTGATTGACGGATGTGATAAAAGGCAAAACTGCCATTTATTTATCCTATCAGTCTCAAACATGTTTCTCAAGACCAATTATTAATTATTATATAGAATCACCCTGTATTCATTATCAAAGTGTCAGGTTGACAAATAAGTTGAGTTCCATTAAAATAATTGGTGGGTACTGTTTTCTCCTATCTTCCAAACATAACTGAAATAAAATGCTATTTATCAGTGTGTACCTGCAAATGAACGCCTTTTGAAGAAGGGCGAGGTTGAGAAAAAAATAAAAAAATAGTCTGTTTTTTCATGTTTGTCTATTAGTAGATACTGTTCAATAAATGGAAATCACTTTTATTTGGTAGGTATTTGCGTGCAGCAAGTGCGCCAAGACGTTCCACAACAAAGCGAGGTTAAAAAGGCACATGCTGTCCCACAGGAATAAAGTAGTCACGTGCGATGTTTGCGGAGAAGAGTTTCCAGACGGCAGATCATTAATGAATCACAGGCATAGTCATAGCAGCGTTTCCGGCAGGCAGTTTCCATGTAGAGAGTGCGGGAAGACTTTTGGATCGAGGAGTTCTCAGCAGATACATATTCGAATCCATACAGGTATGCATCCCTGAGGTATTATTTTTTCACCCAAAGATTTACAAAAGTGTAGCTAATCAACCTTGTACCTAATGTTCATTACCACTATCTTCTTTCAATCAAAGTTTGATAAAAGTCATGTTTTTTATTCATCCATGATATTGTTCAAGGTGAAAGGCCTTACGGATGCAGATTCTGCTGGAAAGCCTTTGCAGATGGTGGTACGTTGCGGAAACATGAACGGATACATACCGGCGAAAAACCGTATGCTTGTGCTGTTTGTCCAAGGGCTTTCAATCAACGGGTAGTCTTAAGAGAGCACATAAGATCGCATCATTCTGGGCCTGATCCCAAATATACAAACAGGTGAGTTGTGGGTTTCACAATGGTTCACATGATTATGACACAAGCATTAATTTATCTATTTTTTAAACATATCATCAATTTATTTGGGAACTTTTTACATTTTATGTTTAAAAAAGAGTTATTTGAACAATTACAGCCCAATTGTTTTTCTTCTTTCAACTGATTGAAGATAAAATATATTCTTATCTCTGGATGTATGCATAGCTTTCATTAAGTGAGCGATTTGCATAATTGAATCAGGGATATATTTTAAAAATGTTTTTTTTATTTACTACAAAAATGTTTGCTAACATATATCTTTTGGTGTTACCAAGGATCCATATTGAGACCTAACTTTTTTATATCAATTTGATATCTTATTTAAAATTGAATGGTTGCAAAACTTTATAGTAATGTATCTTAAGTTTGATATTCTTTATATTTAGAATATTTTACACAATAAAATAGTTATCTATACAAATATAATTACATGTCCCGACTGACTGATTCACTGACTGACATACGATCAACGCCCAGACCAAACCTCTAGAATTGAAGAGCTGAAATTTGTACAGCGTATTCCTATGATGACATAGATAACCACTAAAGGGGTGAGAAGGGGGGTGACAGTGAAAGTACCATTAGTTTTGAAGTTAGAGTCATGGAAAGCAAGCACGTATTTCCTCGTTTTTGAAAATTTAACCCTAAATGGATTACAATGGGGGTTGAAAGTTTGTATAGTAAGAGTATCATTAGTTTTTAAGATGGGGCCATGAAAATAGATATTTGAGGTCTTTGTTACAAATAAAGAAAAACATGTTTCAGTGTTTCTGGAAGTTCAATCCTCAAAGGGGTGAATTGGGGGCTTGAATGGGATTGGAAGTTGGTAAAGGGGTTCTGTTAGGTTTCAAGTTACGGTGATAAAAATTGGCATTTGAGGTCATTGTTACAAATAAAGAAATACGTGTTTCAGTGTTTTAAGAATTAAATCGCCAAATAGTTCGTGTTAAACCTTGTTACACGCTTTATATTAGCTTCACTTGTATGTTTGTAACCGACTCCTTTGGACTTGATTTTCACCCACTTCCAGACGTCCGAATGATTTAAAATTTAGCAGGTGTACATAATTCCGGTGACAATGCATTAAAAAATTTTTGTGTGAGAAAAACAAAATGGCGGCTCTAATATGGCGGTCGAGTTTTGTGATTATGATCTGATTCGCTTCAAAATTGGTATGTGGGGGTTTTTAGAGTAGAATATTATGATTCTTTCGTGAAAATTAAAAAATTCAAGATGGCGGCTCCAAAATGGTGGACGAGTTTTGTGATTATGGTCCGATTCTATTCAAAATTGGTATGTGGGGGTTTTTGGAGTCGAATATTATGATTCTTTCGTGAAAATTGAAAAATTCAAGATGGCGGCTCACTGTATATATTGACAACGTTAAAATCTTTGAATGTCTTCTGAAATCGAGATTGACTATTAATACAGCTGTACACATTGATGATTTGGAAAATAATTACAGTTACTAATAGTAATCACGGAATTAATAGTAGATTAAAACAAATAATTGTTTAAAAAAATTAAAAAATCACGCTTTTATAAATAAAAAAAAAGTAGAATATAAATTATTTAAAAAACTAAAAAACCGAACTAAAAAATAAATAAATGATAGTTTAAAAAACTTAAAAACACGCTTTTAAAAAAAAAAAAAATTTAAAAAATTTAATAAAAATAAATTAATAATGTAAATAAAAAAAAAAATATTTTATTAAAAAAAAGCGTGGGGTGCTTAATCCCCACGCTTTTTTAAAAAAATAATAATTTTTTTTCTTATTTACATTATTATTAATTTATATTTATTAATTTTTTTACACTATTCTTAATTCAAATTTATTAAAATTCATTTTCTATTTTTTAGTTTGGTTTTCTATAAAAGCGTGGTTTTTAGTTTTTTTAAACTATAATTTTTTGAAAATTCCGTCTCTAAAGGGGTTAGTGAATTTACCAGCTAGTGCAATATATAAAGAAAAACTCTTGGTTTGAAAGTTTGGGTTGGAAAGCATTAAAAAAATCATGAATAATGCGTCTTGTCTGCTTAGTATTCTATATGCCCCATTATTATATTTGAAGTACTTATTTTCATTTGATTCATTCAAAATTACATTATGTAATTTTGATTTGGGGTTCTGCATATTCAACAAATTTCTAACCTTTAGAAAAAACGAAGCCATCTCATGCACTTACTTTTTTTTTCGAAGCTACAATGAATTTATAAAAACTAAAAATAGTTTCTTGTGTAAATGGAGAAAAAAATAATTAATACAAAAAACCTTTTTAAAAACAAGCTTTTATTCAAATACCCTAAAAAGTACAAAATTGCTTTGGATGTGTGACGTAGGTTATTCCGTGAGTTCTAGATTCAAGAGCTTGTCGTGCAAAGTTTTCATTTCGAATACAGATGCGACAAGCTTTTGAATCTATAACTCACGGAATAACCTACGTCGCACATCCAAAGCAATTTTGTACTTTTTAGGGTATTTGAATAAAAGCTTGTTTTTAAAAAGGTTTTTTTTGTTAATTATTTTATTTTGTGCTTTTTAGTAAGTACCCCTAACACCCACATACCAATTTTGAATCGAATCGGACCATAATTACAAAACTCGTTCGCCATCTTAAATTTGTGTATTCATAATCTCTGACCCCGAAAACCCCCACATACCAATTTTGAATAGAATCGGACCATAATCACAGAAATCGTCGGACATCTTGAAGCCGCCATTTTGATTTTATGTATTTTGTCAAAAAAATCTTAATCTCCGACCCCAAAAACCCCGACATACCAATTTTGAATCGTATCGGGCCATAATCACAAAACTCGTCCGCCATCTTGGATTTGTGAATTTTGATAAAAAATTAATAATCTCCGACCCCGAAAACCCCCACATACCATTTTTGAATAGAATCGTACCATAATCACAGAAATCGTCGGATATCTTGAAGCCGCCATTTTGATTATATGTATTTTGTCAAAAAATTCATAATCTCCGACCCCAAACACCCCGACATACCAATTTTGAATCGTATCCGGCCATAATCACAAAACTCGTCCGCCATCTTGGATTTGTGAATTTTGATAAAAAATCCTTAATCTCTGAACCCGAAAACCCCCACATACCAATTTTGAATAGAATCGGACCATAATCACAGAAATCGTCGGACATCTTGAAGCCGCCATTTTTATTTTATTAATTTTGTCACAAAATTCATAATCTTTGACCCTGAAAACCCCCCACATACCAATTTTGAAACGAATCGGACCATAAACACAAATCTCGTCCGCCATCTTGGAGCCGCCAGTTTGTTTTTTTTTTTCTCTAACAAATGCATAATGCATTGTCACGGGAACTATGAACACCTGCCAAATTTCACGTTAATCGAACCACTAAAGTGGGTCAAATTTAACTTGCAAGATTTGATGACAAACATTGGGACAGGTGAAACTAAATAAAAGCTTGTAAAAAGGTAAATTTGAAATTTTTCAGAATAAATTATGTAGGTACATAAGCATCAGACAAGTCAAATTAACTCTCTATGCTCTCAGATTTTCAACGGATCTTATTTTTCTATTGGTGTTTATATAAATCCCAGCTTCGGACAATGAATAAATGAGACCCGCAACCATCCACAGTCTTTCTCCTCGAGTCCACAATAACAACTGTTGCATTTAATCAATTCATCATTAATATCCTATTGTACATTCCACTCAATCTTAATTTACTTTCATTCATCTTAGATCGTCTTAATATCTAAAACTTGATTCTACCTTCAACTGTATATTAGATGTATTGGGCTAGTTCCCGTTGAATAAATAAATAAAAAATAAATAAATAAATAATATACACTGAAATTGAATTATAAAAAAATATAGGAATACTTGAAAACAATGTTTTCTTCTCAATTTGTTTGGGAAGGGGGTATTTCAATTATTTGATTGTTCATTTCATATTCCAATAGATTGTGTTGATGATCACAGAGACATAAATTGTATAGTTGCTCGGCATTAATGAAGTTCATGTCTATTTGTCAGTTTGTGAAGATTACACTGAGATATATATAATTGAAGTTGACTCAATTAACACGTAACATATGGACCATGCAAATTTTAATTCTACCTTCACTAAAATTAAGAAGTTCATGAAAAACGAGGAGGAGCTAGAGCAGGATATACAGATATTGTGAAAAAAAATCAAAATTAACATCTAATTTGACAACAAAACTACTCTCGTTATTCAAAATAGTCCACGGGGAAGCGCACAGCCTAAAGGGGGGGTCGTAGAGAAATGCAGATTGTGCCAGGGGACTTTTTAAAGGAGGACGGGGGTCTATTTGAGGGTCTGAACGCGAAAAAAAAAACTCCTAATTGACACCATCAATTTTAACAATTTCCCCCCCCCCCAAAAAAAAGTTTAAAAAGAGTTCTACAAAAAAGTCCATTGATGTTTTATCGAATAACGATAATTTTTTCCAATGACGTATGATTTCTAGTGGGAGGGGTCTAAAAATTATTTTTTTGCTGCGCTTTTCGGGTCATCAACTTTTTGAGTCGCCGACTTTCTATAACGAAGAAATTTTCTAGAGTCGATTGGGGGAGCAAATGCCCCCTTCCAAAAAAATTTTGTTTCGCGTTTCAAATCAAAAAGTCCTTTGAAATTTTTCGATTCCGTCGAAAATAATTTTCTAATTCAACTGTCTCGTGGCGGAACTACCTTAACTTGGCTTATAGAGAGTATTTCTATAACTTGGATTGCCAAAAAATCTTTATTGAAGAAAATGAAACTTTATTTTCTTCATTATGGTATATTATTTTTCCTTCAATATATTGATATTGATGATGGTTTTATGAAGCTCCTTCCAATTTTTGTGTTTTACCAATAGCATGACACCATACTGCTGTTCCGTTTGTTCGGACATGTTCGCTACATCTCAGGACCTAATCCTCCATCTTATCCACCATTGCGACATGAATACGGCCATGAAACGGCAACCGCAGGTAGGCCCGAGGAAGTATAAACGCCGGCGGAAGCTGAAACCCCATGAGTTGGAGATGATTTCAAGCAGAATCGAAGATGAAGAAGATAACTTACAGTCTGAGGTTAGTGAAAAGAGAATACATAATTTAAAAAGTTTTAACTCATCCACATAAATAAATAAAAAGAAGAGCAAAAAAATTATAAAAAAGTTGAAAAGAAGAAAACACTATGATTAATATTCAGTTATAAAAGTTGCTAGGCTCACTAAACTCATACAGACCAACAGAAACGTCACACGTTTGGACGCTTATATACAGGTTGAGAAAAAATGGCTGATGACCTCTGATTTTATGTCATCTGGTTTTTTATTTTCAGTCTGTAGACGGGGGCCTCTGATTCTATAATATGTATTCATGTTATATCTTACTTTATAAGTATATAGCATTATATATATGTAAATTATATATATATATATATATATATATATATATATATATATATATATATATATATATATATATATATATATATATATATATATATATATATATTTCGTAGAGTGTCTTGGGTAAAGGGATTCGACAATTATTGAGACATTTATATTGGTAAAGACGTTTCGTCCCGGCCCTGGAACTTCTTCAGTTTCATTTATTTCATGTTATATAATTTTATAATAGAAAATTACAAATTTCGGATGTTTTTTTTAGACAAGAACAATTTTGTTGGTTTGTATGAAAACATATCATCATTGATATGGGGGTACCATATACAAACCAACAAAATTGTTCTAGACGAAAAAAATTAAATCTGAAATTTTTTATTTTCTATTATAGAATTATATAACATGAAATAAATGAAACTGAAGAAATCCCAGGCCCGGGACGAAACGTCTTTACCAATATAAATGTCTCAATAATTGTCAAATCCAATAAACCAAGACACTCTACGAAAAATAAAAATACAGGAGGGATTCAAGAAATATATATATATATATATATATATATATATATAGGGTATGCCAGAAAAAAAGTAGCTTGATACATATATTGAATAAAAATTAAATAAAAAAAATTTAAAGACAAACTTTTATTATACACTATACACTAAAGGAAAAAATTATTTATTTCGTTGTTTGATCTAGGTTATTCTGTAACAGATTCAAAATCATGCAGCGCAAGATTATCTATTTTGTATCCGCGGCAAGCTTTTGAATCTTTTACTCACATAATTACCTAGATCAAACAATGAAAGAAATTATTTTTTCCTTTTTAGTGCATTTGTATAATAAAAGCTTGTCTTTAATTTTTATTTTTATTTTTACTTTTTGTTTTTCTTAACAACTAATAAAAGCTTGTTTTCAGTTTTTTTTTAGTTTATTTATTTTTTAGTATTTATAATACCTAGTTTAGAAATTTATCTAATTTATTTTTGAATATTGACAAAAAAATCATAATCTCCGACCTTGAAAACCCTTAGATATCAATTTTAATAGAATAGCCATAATCACAAAACTCTCCACCATCTAGAATTTTTCAATTTTCACGAAAGAATCATAATAGTTGACTCCAAAAACCCCCACATACCAATTTTGAATAGAATCGGACCATAATCACAAAACTCGTCCGCCAATTTTCGTCCACCATCTTGAATTTTTCAATTATGACAAAATATTCACAATCTCCGACCCCAAAAACCCCCACATAACAATTTTGAATAGAATTGGACCATAATCACAAAACTCGTCCGCCATTTTGGCCAGCCGCCATCTAGAATTTTCAATTTTTACAAAAGAATCATAATATTGGACCCCAAAAACCCCCACATACCAATTTTGAATAGAATCAGATCATAATCACAAAAATTATCCGCCATATTGGAGCCGCCATTTTATTTTATTTTTCCTAAATACAAATTTACACGATCCAATAAAATTGATCAATAAATTGAACAATAAAATTGACCAATATGGGTTATATTTACACCTGACAATTTATTGGTCAATTTTGGCAACTGTTTTTACTCAGGAATTCCAACATACTGACAAGAAATGGTTCAACTACAGGAAAAATTCCAAATATTATTCAATAGCTTATTGAATTGACTCTGATCTATTCTAAATATAGTTTGAATTGATCAGGATCTGCACTCAGAAATTCTTCGTGGACTAATGTCAAATTTCTTCTCCTTTTCTCAATTCAAGGTCTAATCCACCATCTTCTACATCTCTGTCTTTTATATTCAGCAATGCACATTGCTGAGAATGTAATGCAACGTAAATTATATTTTTTTCCGCAACAATCATTTTTCTCGCGGTTAGGGTAGGATATGTGAAATCACGTAAATAATGACATAACCTGAAAATCTCTGTTCTAGCAGGCAACCAATTCATGACTGAAAGTTACTGCAAATTGTCACTAAAAATTGATGAAAAATCAGAACCGATTCTAAACTCATCAATTTATTGGTCAAGTTCAAATTGACGACAATTTTCTGTTTACACCTATCAATAAAATTCAATGTCACAAAATTGACCAATTTATTCGATCGTGTAAATTCGCACCAACAAAAATTTAATAATGCATTGTCACCGGAATAATGTACACCCTGCCAAATTTCAAATCAATCGGACGATTAGAAGTGGGTCAAATATAACTTGAAAGATTTGATTACAGACAGATACCGGTGCAGGTGAAACTAAATAAAAGCTTGTAAAAAAACAACTCAAATTTTTACGAGTACTAAATTAAATTTCCAACACTGCCAGGGTGATTCTCTTTAGATGGAACACGAGGTTTTGGTTAGTTTTTGTTAGATTTCCTTGTACAACATTGGTATCAAATCTAATATTATAACATTCAGACTTACTTCCAGGATTTGGGCGATAATTATACCGACTCTGAAGAAGAACGTGAGCGAAGGAAACGCTATGCCAAAACAAAACAGAAGAAAACCCCTGTTCCTACATCACCCAAAGAACCTGCTGCCGAGAGCTATGCTGATCTCTATAACAGTTGTTCTTCTGCCATAGGTAATGCTCCTTTTCAATGATCCGTTGTTGGCAAATTAAAATATTTTCAGCTTTTTCAATAGGATCTGAGATTTTGTGATGACCGGATTTTGTACAAAGTTGATGAAAAGAATAGATAAATTATTATTTATTGCGAAAGAAAACTTCTTCAATAAATGTTTGATTGTCACAACAAGCAAGACAACCTATGGAACTGCAATTTATATTTATAGAAATACATCTATAGGAATGAAAGATAAACTCAATCACGATCTTCCTCTTCCATGTTTTAAAAGGAAAACCTTTTGGGAATGAACATCATGAATTATTTAGAAATCAAAGTTCTTGATGTATTGATGGAATTTCTACAAAATTCCAAAAAAAAGTTGATATAGAAATTATTATATATAAATTCTCCACTGTAAAACATCAGAGGCAGTACATACCTTATATTTTTTTTACTTTTCTCAATAGTTTAAAAATTATCTCAACTTAACTCAACAACACACTGTACACTTTGCCAGAAAGTCTTCAAACCGAGAATATAGCAAAACAGGCAATCTTTGCCTAGGTTAAGGTGCTCATTCTCAAAACTTTATTTTTTCGATGAATCCTAGTATAATATGACATAATGTACTTCAACTAATGAATAAATAAATTGAAATATAAATGAAGTCATTTTTCTGTCATTGCGAAAAAGATTGTATCAGTCATTGTTGAAGAAAAAAACCTAAAATATTAAAGTGTTGAAAAAAACAATATCTAAAGCTTCAAGTAAAATTTGAATAGTATGAAGTTTATGACAATGATAAATTTCATACCGTTGAAATACTTGTGTCTAATTAATCTGCAGTATTTGATTTTTTGGGGCATGGCAAATAGATCCACAATTAATCCCCTGAATTCTCAGCAAAATAAAGCAATGAAGTGTATTTTTCAATTTCCCTCTTTTGAACCAATGACGTCAACAATCTTGACGGCGGTTAGTATTTGGATGGGTGACCTCGAACCAGTCGGGGGAAACTCGTGTTGAAAGCTTGTGGAACTGGAGAGGCATATTCTCAGCTCACAGGCGCTATATCAATGAGCATGAGATATAGTGAGAGATATGCCGCCCTTCGGAGGGCTTAAGATCCTACCTCTGTAATTCAGGGTTGGTAGCAGAAATTGGCCAACGTTAAATAAAAATATATATATATATAATTATATGAACCCGTTAGACTTTGGGACATTATTACATAAATTGATAATTTGTTTATTCATGGTATTATATATATATATACAGAGTGACCCATTTGAAAGTGGGCCACCTCTCTAAAAAACTGTTATTTATTATCCGATTCAGAAGTTTTTTTTTTTAGTAGATAGAGTATCAATAGTTCTAGTTGAATGCCATAAATTCAAAATAAAAATTTCAGTCTACTTCAAATTTTTTTCAAGGTCAAAAATCCAAAAAACATACTAGCGATTTTTTTTAATAAAATTTGACGACGCCACTGGATTTGCGATGCTTTCAAATGGGTGTGACCAAAATTTCACGATAAAATTTTTTTTTTTAACAGAAATATGGCATAAGTAAAATTCATATTACTTTATCAAAATATTTCAAATAGTCGTCATATAAATCACAATCTTGTTAAAAATATCGTTTAAAATGCTCTTTCAGGTCGTTAGCAGTCGAGTTTGTAAACAGCAGTTATTCAAAATGGCGTCAAATTATTTTCTTCCAATTATGTTCTGATGGACATACCTATTTCCTATACTATGGAGTTACGTTTGGAAGAAACATAATTTGACACCATTTTGAATAACTGCTGTTTACAAACTCGACTGCTAACGACCTGAAAGAGCATTTTAAACGATATTTTTAACAAGATTGTGATTTATATGAAGACTATTCGAAATATTTTGATAAAGTGATATGAATTTTACTTATGCCATGTTTCTGTTGAAAAAAATTAGTTTATCGTGAAATTTTGGTCACACCCATTAGAAAGCATCACAAATCCAGTGGCGTCGTCAAATTTTATTTAAAAAAATTGCTAGTATGTTTTTTGGATTTTTGACCTTGAAAAAAATTCAAAGTAGGCCGTGACATTTTTATTTTCATTTCGAATTTATGGCATTCAACCAGAACTATTGATGCTCTATCTACTGAAAAAAAAAAACTTCTGAATCGGATAATAAATAACAGTTTTAGAGAAGTGGCCCGCTTTCAAATGGGTCACTCTGTATATATATATATATATATATATATATATATATATATATATATATATATATATATATATATATATATATATATATATATATATATATATATATATATATATATATATATATATATATATATATATATATATATGAATATATGATATCCACTTGTCCAAAATTTCTCCCTTTTATGATAATAAAAGATAACAATTTTTTTTGCACGTCACATGAAGAGTCCAGTTTTGGATAAAGTTCCATTTTTTAATGCTACCAGCTGATTTAAAACAAGATATTCAAGAAAATTTTGGATTGAACTGAAAAGTTATTAAGTTTTTTTTTTCTACCATATTTTGCAATTGTATTCAACTGCATAAGATTATTTCATCAAAAATATTCTTGGGAATAAAGGATGAATAATTTGAGGTAGGTATATCATCGGAGCCACTGCTTTTGATATGATTGATAGATTGGTTGGTTGGTTGAAAGCTGACGAGCCAGAGACAGGGTTGGCACTTAGCTTCCCTTGACACTGCGACCAGCTGGGGTCTATTGTATCACTCTGTCGTCAGTGGTTCCTTATGCAAACAGGTTTGTGCCTTTAATTAGGTTTAGTAGCCTGTTAATAAGGTTTTTCGGATTCATGCCTGTTTCCTGGCTGATCTCTCCAAAGGTTCTGTGTTGCCTTCTACTTAGGGCGTCACAGTCGAAGATAATATGAGAGGCTGTTTCCTCCTCTTCATCACATAGCCTACACTCCACGGTTTCCCTGCGTGTTCCCATGGTGTTTAGGTGTTTTCTTAGGCCGCAGTGTCCAGTCAACAGACTTACTATTATACGTGCCTTCGTTCTGTTCAGGTTCAGAAGGTCAGCCGTCAGGGTCCGGTTTGGGTGCCCTACCATGACTTTGCTGTGTATTTGCCCGACAGTTTGATCCCAATATTGTTGGTGTCTTCTTTTTATCCACTCGTCGGTTTTTGCTAATCCCATGCACAGGTTCTGGCTCTGTGACCAGATGCTTGTCTAGCTAGCTGGTCTGCTTTTACATTGCCTTCAATACCTCTACTTGGACCCACATCAAGGTGACCTTGTTGTGTTTTGCCAGCTCGTTGAGGTTCTGGAGGCAGTCCCAGACCAGTTTAGACTTTATCTGTATAGAGTTGAGTGCTTTGTTAGCACTTTGACTGTCAGATAGAATGTAGATGTGTTTTTTTCTTTAACCATTTTCTAGATTCTTCTGAATGCATACCATAAAAGCATGTGTTTCAGCTTGGAATATCGTGGAGCATTTGCCAAGTGGTATTATGTAGTCCCTTCTTGGCCTTACCCCATGTATTCCTGTTCCCGTTCCTTCAACTGTCTTTGAACCGTCTGTATACCAGACTATGTCCGCAGTTGATTGTGATTCCATACTCGGGGCCCATCCAGATCTGTCAATTCGTGTTTCGAATGAGTGATTCTGGTATGTCCAGTTGTTCGGATTCTCCAGTTTTTTGTTTGTTACAGACTGTATGCACTCATCCTGGCCTCTCCAATGACATGTAAGTCAAGGGGTTCGAGGTTTAGGATGATTTCCATTGCAGCTGTTGGAGTGCTATTCATTGCACCCATGATACAGAGACAGGCAAGCCTCTGGATTTTCCCAAGGTTGGTTTTTGCCTCTTTGATTTGTTTTTGGCCACCATAAGAGTGAGCCATAAGTTACTCTATCATTGATTCTAACTCTCTGGATTCTTTGATGTAGATAGTTTTCCATGTGTGAGATATTTCTCAAAATGTGGCCGAATTCACAATTTGCTTCCAATGTTGGCTTTTTGCGCGGCATTCAGAAGTTTCAAAGATTATCATTGACGGTTTAGGCCCAAAACTTCCTTACTGCTTGCGCCACTGTGCACAGTGGTCCATGACGAAAAAACGGAACCAATTGAATTTTTTTGCTTAATCGCCTCTTTGGGTGTTGAAACTCATGAAAAAAATATGAAAAAAAAATGTCACAAAGGGGTAGTTTGTAGGAGAGGGTGGTTAAAAAAAAACAGTTTCGCAGCATTGCTCTGAAGGCTGACGAGAATTATGGTAAAAATTAAAAAAAAAACCTGTCACAAAGGGGTGGTTTTTAAAAGGGGTAGTTGGACAAAAAAAATCAGAATAAAGCCTCTCTTTTCGCGGAATTGCTTTATATTGCCCACACTACTTTTGAGTGAGTTACCGTTCGTTTAGCCACTTCCCAGTCTGATAGATTAATTTGAAACATATTTTTTGGGAGCCAAGTTCCTAATTGGGAAGTACAAACAGTCTAGCCACAAGATATATATGTATATTTATATGTATCACATAATTTCTATCTTTGTTGATTTTAGCATGTTAAGCTCCGCTATGAGCGAGAAAAATTCGTTGCGTTGGGACTGGAGTTTTTTCTTTGACGCCCTGATTTTGTCAATAAAAATGACAATACCATTGAATTTGTGCTAAGAAAACAATTTGTACAGCTGATTTTTTGGAAAAAAATTAGGCATTACAACCGTGTACCTCTAATGTAGTGTTTCTTGTTTTTCTAAAACTCAATGCTACAAAAATATTTAGTTGCCACGATGATTGTATTATTCAATCAATGATTGTAATTTCTGATATTAAATGATTATTTTCTGAAATAATGCAATTAAACACAAAAATTGATGTAACTTTTTTGCATATTGAAATTTTCCCAACCCGTAAACAGCAAAGTACTCTTGCGACCGGGCGTTTTTATTTGCTATAACGTTAACATTGAGGTATGAAAACATATAGCACCCACATGGCCTGATACTAAATGTTGCTGTGTGTCATTACCTTGATACCTCGCGGTCCCAAGAGTATGTTTAAGCGAGGCATCAGTTAAAATGCCATGCGAGGCTTAACGGGTTAATGTATATAAGCCTATTGAAGAATATTTATTTCCTCACATTGTCTATCAGGTAAAGTTCCATATCCAGTGTGACTAGTTGTACAGTGGAACCTCTATTAACTGTCACCCTCGGGACGGGGACTATGACGGTTAACTGAATTGACGGATAACAGAAATTCCGGCATAAACGTGTGCGGTAACTAGATTTCAAATGGGTTGGGAAGGAAATTAAACTGTATACAAGTGAATAATACAGATTTATATTTTACATACATACTTATATGTAAGCTATAGCAGTACAGAACTGCTACATGTAAGTATGTAGTATGTACATACTTGTTGAATGTTCCAAACCCCATCCCCCACCCTCAGTACAGGCGATGAGAGAGAGTGGCGGTTAAACGAGTGACGGTTGATAGAGGTTCCATGTAATTGGGAAATTAGTTGGGATCTGTTATATGATATAAATAAATAATTTTGTCGTTATCAACAGAAACATTTTCCAATTTTTGTGTGATTGAACAATTTCTGCTGTTTCATCATTCTGAAAAATCACTCTTGGAAAAAGAATGTCTTATTTCCTGTTTTGTTTGGGTTAATTTTTACAGTCCTGATAGCTTTTTTTGTTATAGAGAGTATCACTTCTCTGGTAAATTCAAAATCGGCTTCTGCGAAAACGGCAAAGCTGCCGAAAAAGGCCAAGCTGGATCAGACTGTGCCAAGTCGGCCAAAAATGATCCACACTCAGAAGACGAGGGTGCCGGTGGAAGCAGGCGAAGATGGCAGGGTCAGGCATAAAACAAAGACTCTAGTTACCAGAACGCAACCTGCCGAAATCAAGTCTGCAACGGGTGAGTTGGACTTTTCTGAATCATCGTTTTAGAGTCATTTATTGGTGGGGGTAGTTCAGTGAATTATTCATTTGTTGTTATTATTTTCTCTAATATTTCCATAATCTAATACTGTTTCACTTATCGAGCATGGCCTTGTACTTTAGCATGTAGTTTAGAAATAGAGTGTTTATCGTTGAATTCAAATTGTTTTTCTTTCTATCCTTCCCATAGTATCTGTATTCCTCCACACTTTCATTAATAAGATAAAATAAGAATTTATTGGTCTTTATGTTACAATATT
Source organism: Gonioctena quinquepunctata (assembly GCA_018342105.1). NCBI lineage: Eukaryota > Metazoa > Arthropoda > Insecta > Coleoptera > Chrysomelidae > Gonioctena > Gonioctena quinquepunctata. The sequence goes on along the minus strand of JAFIRS010003597.1, from coordinate 18,586 downwards.
ATGTACCCTTGAAAACAAACACACATAATTTGTTTAGACTTTCTTTAGACAGGCCATAAAAAATAGAAAAGGTATACAAATCACATTACAAATATAGCTAAGTAACCTAAAAATTATATTAAACACATCTTAAAAAACACATTTAAAATTGAAACAATGTCCTTAGTGCCTTTTGCCTTTAATCAACTGGCCAGACTGCATCAAAAACCTCATTTATTGAGTAAAATGCTTGGCTCAAAAGAGCCTGCTTCACCACAAATTTTAATTTTTTTTTTGATAGTTTTTCCATTCTTTTGGAAGCGTATTATATATTTTGCCATATAATACTTCGGTTTCTTTTTCAGTATATACTAATTTCGTTTTTGCTGTTCTAATGACCTCTTTGCTTTTAGTATTGTAATCATGTATAAGTGCCCCAGTAGTGTATTTATCTTTATTTATATGTACGTATAAGATAGCTTCAAGTATATATAGACATGGTACCGTAAGAATCTCTAAATCAATGAATAAAGGTTTTGCATGATCTCTGAAATTAGCTCGAACCATCTCTCTGATTATTTTTTTCTGGGATATAAAAACATCATTTGCTGCTGATACTGATCCCCATAGTAATATCCCATATTGCAAATGGCATTGTATAAGACCGAAATATGCAATTCTAAGTACATCTTTGCTTACCACGCTTCTCATTCTCCTCAGGGCAAAGCGACCTTTGGACAGTTTCTTTTTGATTTCTGTAATTTGTGTTTTCCAGCTGAGATTGCTGTCTATATGAAATCCTAGTAAACGCACATCCTTTTCGTTGTCATTATTCGGTCTTTTGTTAAAATCTATGATTTTAGTTTTATCATTATTCAAACACAATACATTTGCATTGAAGTATTCAAATGTTTCTTGAGTTTCTTTTGATAACTCTTCTAGTCTACCTGTATTACTTGATTTAATTATAAAAGAGGCGTCGTCTGCATAAAGAAAAGTATCCGCAATGTCAACATATAATGGTAAATCATTTATGTATAAAATGAACAGCAGAGGACCCAACACCGATCCTTGGGGAACCCCATGTTTGATTACCTGTATATCAGATGTAGTGTTGTTATATACAATATATTGCCTTCTAATTCAGGTTAATAGTTTATTTATGTATTTTTTTTCAAATCAAATATATAGTATTTTCATCAAATTTGGCTTTGCATATTTCTTTCTATGCTATGAATCAAATCTTCTTGTTGAGTTTTCTCTTTATTACTACATATATATAATATAAAGCTTACAAGATATACTGTAACCTCTTCTTTATAAAACGTTCAACACAATCATATTTAAAACATTCCAATGTAAATATAAAATCACTGCAATAAATATGAAAACAGTAATAATATAGGATATAACAATTGTCTGTAAATATTTTTGCAATGTTTTCATTTGCCAATTTGAAATTAAATTTGCCATCATTAACAAGCATGTGGATAAACTCAGGATACAAAATAAATAATTAATTTTGGCATTGGAGCCAACATTAATTGGATCCTATTTAATTCTATAATAAATACTAAAAAACACGCTTTTTATAAAAAACCGAACTAAAAAAACAATAAATAATAGAAATAGAAAATAAATTTTAATAAATATAAATTAATAAGGTAAATAAGAAAAAAAAAGTTATATTTAAAAAAAAGAGTGGGACGCTTTTTAAGATTCAGATTAAGCACCCCACGCTTTTTTTTTAAATAAAATATTTTTTTTTCTTATTTACATTATTATTAATTAATATTTATTAAATTTTTTTACACTATTCTTAATTCAAATTTATTTTCAATTTTTTTAGTTTGGTTTTTTATAAAAGCGTGTTTTTTAGTTTTTTTAAACTATTATTTCTTTATTTTTTAGTTCGATTTTTTATAAAAAGCGTGTTTTTTAGTTTTTTTAAACTATTATTTATTTTCTACTTTTTGGTTTGGTTTATTTATGAAAGCGTGTTTTTTTATTTTTTTTAAACAATTATTTGTTCTAATCTACTATTAATTCCGTGATTACTATTAGTAACTGTAATTATTTTCCAAATCATTAACGTGTACAGCTGTATTAATAGTCAAATCTCGATTTTAGAAGTCATTCAAAGATTTTAACGTTGTCAATATATACAGTGAGCCGCCATCTTTAATTTTTCAATTTTCACGAAAGAATCATAATATTCGACTCCAAAACCCCCACATACCAATTTTGAATAGAATCGGACCATAATCACAAAACTCGTCCACCATTTTGGAGCCGCCATCTTGAATTTTTCAATTTTGACAAAAGAATCATAATCTCCGACCCGAAAACCCTCAGATACCAATTTTGAAGCGAATCGGACCATAATCACAAAACTCGTCCGCCATATTGGAGCCGCCATTTTGTTTTTTTTTCACACAAAAATTTCTTAATGCATTGTCACCGGAATTATGTACACATGCCAAATTTCAAATCATTCGGACGTCTGGAAGTGGGTGAAAATCAAGTCCAAAGGAGTCGGTTACAAACATACAAGTGAAGCTAATATAAAGCGTGCAAAATAAAAAATAAAATTGAATTAGATCTTTAACAAGTAACTAAAATTTATCTTTCAGTCGCAGATTATTCCACATCTGATTTTATGAACATCCTGTTCATATTTTCAACAAATCTTTAACAATTATTGCAAGAAAAATGAAAGTTGATGAATTTATCATGATAAACAAAAATCTGTATAATGAAAATGGATGTCAAAATTCCTTGGTAATCGCATCACTTGAGAATAGTTGGACCAATTTGGGTAATTTTTTAAAAAATGTTTGTAATAGTCCGAAGAAGGTTTTTAGGAAAAAATTTAGGTTTTTATTTCCGAAAAAAAAAAGTTTTTATGCAAGGTTGCGTTTCATATCTTATTTGCAATTCCATGTCATTTTCGAAAACAATAGAGCATAACATCGGTGGCATTCTATTCCTCAAACACTCTCTTAAAGACTCATTATATTTTCTTTCTAATTTTGTTTATATTTTACTAATCTATATTATAAAAATGAATGTCAAATTGTGTTGCAAGCGCAAAATTCGAAAACGTCTGGACCAATTTGGCAACTTTTTTTAAATGTTCCTAATAGTCTGAAGGTTTTTATGGAGAGAAAAATTTGAAAAGAAAAATATCTGTTATTCTTTTTTTTTGTTCTGTTCGTTATGGTCCTGGAAAAGTTTTCAGGAATAAAAATCGGAACAATTACCAAGGAAAATCTGAAAATTCAGACAAAATGCAAAAATCATAATTTTTTAATGCACTCTCGAGCATAACTGATGATAGGAACGACACATTTGATTGATTCTTTTTTGAAAGTAAGTGTTTTTCCATGGCGGTTTTTATGCTATCTATTTTACTTTAACTCGCCACTAGACGGCGCTGCAGCGCATAAATTTCTATACCGTAATTTTTTTTGTTTCTTGTGTCCCACCGGTGGCCACGTGGCATTGCCCATGCTAAATGAATGTAGAACGTATCCACCGGTGAGCACACAGTCTTGAAATGTATCAGGCAGTGTGACCACTGAGTAGTGCCCACCGGTGTCCCCTAATTAAGAATCAAAATGGGCACTTGGCGCTCAACGTGTTAATTTGGAATTGAGACAATACTGCCAAGAGAATTGGGGTGAAGACTGAAAAAAAGTAGATGAAAAATAAACCATTGATTGACATGTCTCTTGCCATGAGTAAGGAACTTCTTTCCTGACGGGGGTCCTCCGATCGCACACATTTTTTTTTATAGAAAATATGAGTGCATCTCTTTTGTCTTATATAAAATGACCCCAATTGCCATTTGTGTAACCATTGGCAACATTTATTTTAATTCCAAGGTAGGTGTAAATTAACAATTATTTTTATTTGAAAAACAAACAGCCGTCAAAAATACTTTTTAGGTTGCTATGACCATTACAAAAGACTATATAGAAAGCACAAGTATATATAGGACACATAATTTAAATTGAAAATAAATGACAAAACTATTCTAGATGTGACTAAAAGAAGTCTGAATGAATGAATACGTTTATTTAGGAAATAATAATGATATACAGTAATAATAATAGTAGATAAACAATAATAACAATAATAATGAAATAAATATATAAATGAAGTAATACAAAAAATAAAAATAAACACAAAAAGATTAAATTTAAAGATTTAAATAACTTAGATTACTAACAATTTGGAACATAATGATAATAAATGTTAATAATTAAGTTAAGTCCATTGTTATTCTGCATCATTCAACTTTACCTATAATATGTTGTTTGTTTTAATATAATTATTTAGTTTAGAATATATAAAGACTTTTGCTTTGTTTTATTTCTTTAGGCAGCTTATTAAATTGATTTAATCCTTTATAAAACAATATTTTCATTGAGCTGGCCAGGTAGCATCTTGGCAAGTGAAAATGATTAATTTGTCTTGTCTCATAATTGTGATTACTATTTCGATAAGTAATGAATTCATCAAAATAAGATGGTAACATATTATCAACAATTTTGAAAATAAATATCATTGCTGATCTGTATAACCTGTCTTTTATTGATAACCATTGTAATGCGTCTCGAGCATAAACTTTATGCTGGTACAACGATCACATACCTCGATTTTGAAATTTTTGTAAAGTCAAAATTTTGATTTGATCAAAACCATACAGTAATGTACTACAATATTCAAAATGTGGCTGTATAATTGTGTTGTATATAGTGACCTTGGACGTAACTGACAAGAGATAAGAAATTCGATTAAAAAAGTAAAGTTTCTTTGCTATTTTTTTAGTTATATATTTGAAATGTGCATCAAAAGATAAACACTTGTCCAACATGTAACCCAGGTATTTAATTTCTGTTACAAATTCGATTTTTTCATTATTAATTTCCAAAAACAAGAATTTATGTTTATATTTATATTTTGTGGTCAGAATCTTGGCTTTTGTTTTGGAAACATTTAATTTTAACTTGTCGTTCAAGTACTTGTGAATTTTCTCTAAGCAGATATTCATTTTTGTTAAAGCTACATCTAAATCTTTATGAGATATGGATAACAGTGTGTATCATCAGCAAATAAATTCATAAAGTTGCAGTTGTGACATAAGCCGATGTCATTAATATATATTAAAAATAGTAGAGGACCCAAAACACTTCCTTGAGGTACACCAAATTTTGTGTCAATAGGATATGAATGAACATTATTAACGTTAGTGATTTGCCTTCGACCATTTAAGTAGTCCTTAAACCATCTTAGTACGATTCCTTTAGGACCAATAGCTTCCAGTTTTTTTATTTTATTAATTGTCTCAAAACCTCTTCTCAAGTCTAAGAAAACTGATACCACATAATCACCGTTATCAATAGATTGCGTTCATTTACTAACCGTTAGTTGTAAAGCCGATTCACAAGAGTGATTTTTCCTAAAACCGTATTGATTACTTATGAGAATATTATTGACTTCAACATAATTTAGGAGCTGATCATATACAGCCATTTCTAATAGTTTCTCGATCCCTGGTAAGGTATTTACTGGACGGAATTCTCCCGCTTTATTAGTATTTTTTACTTTAGGGACAGGTATGATTATGCTAGTTTTCAGTTGATCAGGAAATTGTCCATATTGGAGAGAAATATTTATAAAATGTAACAAAACATTGACACTTCAATAATTTATAAAAGTTTAAAATGATTACAATAATTTGATTATTAGTAAAATCTGTTGAAAAAATTTAGTTATTTGAAGGTCCAATAAAAAATGTAACTACTTATTACTATTCGTTGGAGTTATAAAATTAATATTGCCCAGAGAACTTGAACATTTTGATTCAAAATGCCTGGCAAAAATGCAATTTTTGCTCCTACTAAGCGCTACTTGAAGAGTTTCTGTTCATTATTTCAATTCACTGTCGCTTTTATGTCACTTGAATCATATCTATTCAATAAATGGTAATCAGATTTAAATTACTTTCCTACAAAAAAAAACAATTTTATACATACTGCCCTTTAAACACTATTTTATTTTAAAAAAATGTGAATATATTTAAATTTGTAATTATTTGATAATTAAGTTGAGGTTAGTTTTTTTTGTCTCTTTACTTTATTGAAGTTTCCATAGTTCTGTGAATATAGTGAAACGATATACATTAAAACTTGGATACGTAACCAGGGGGGGAACTTAACAATAGGTACGTTATACCAAAAGTTCGTTAAAAATAATTAAAGCATATCTTTATTTACCTGCCGGAACTTTTCGTTTGGTACGTTATAAACGTGAGTTTGTAATAAGCGTGTACGTTATAAGTGAGTTTTACTGTATATGTTATTCGCTCATCTAAAAACAATTATAATTTTCGTAGGGACTCTGTTTAAACTTATAATCCCATCTATAGTATATCAATTCTCTGTTGGATGTGCTGATAAACCCGAGCAAAACATCATAGGATTTGCAGTTTTGACCGAACGTGCCAACCATAGGCGGAGATTTATTTTTTACTTCATATGTAACTTTGCCTATTTTTGGTTAAATATGTAATTTCGAAATCAGTTGAATGTGCCGAAAAAATATGGAACTGAATTTCCAATAATTTTGTTTGTTTTGATTTACCATCAATTTTTTTTTTCGGGCTTGGGAAGGGCAGATATTATCCTTGAGCGATCTAAGATATAAAAAGTATCAGGAAATTCTAGAATATAAAAAGTGAAATAAAAAAAACAAGCATCACTGTTTATTCACTGTTTTGAATAATAATAATAATGTTGATTTGTTGAAAATATGTACAGGATGGATGTGGAATCATCTGCGACTGAAAGATAAACTTTAGTCACTATCTTCCATCGTCAAGATAACCTGTGGGGTATTCATGTTGAAAAGGGAAACATTCTCAATTGAATATTGACTAGAAAGATTTTTCTGTAAATTGAAAAATCCACGATAAAGTTATTTTTTGTGAACGTCTAACAGAAAACAACTACTTCTCTGGCTAAAGGCACGCTGGACATTGAACTACATCTGATGGATATTCTGAAAAGAGCCTAACTATGAGTTCTTAATTAAGACTGGAATAGAAAATCAAATAACTATCTGAATGAAAATGCAAATTTTCAATTACAGATTTTTTCTTTTAGTTAGGGTCGTTTTAGAATATCTATCAGATGTAGTTCAATGTCCAGCGTCTTTAGGGAAGTAGTTGTTTTCTGTTAGACGTTCACAAAAAATAACTTCATTTATCGTGGATTTTTCAGTTCACAGAAAAATCTTTCTAGTCAATATTCAATTGAGAATGTTTCCCTTTTCAATAATAATGTATTTATTTAGCATCAGTACATAAAAATTACAGAAGTTTGCAATCAGGAACTAAAAACTAAACCTAATTAAATAAAATTTAAACTAGGTATGGAATTATAAAAATAAAATAAAAGATGACAAACACAATAATATTTAGTTAAAAAAAAAATCAAAAGCTTCTTGAACTGATTGAAATTATCACAGTTTTTAATAGTCACAGGTAGTTTATTAAGCTCAATTATTGATTTCTATTAATAGTCTTAAAATATAATTGTACAAAGTCTTAGGATTAAATATCTTAATAGGAGTAAATTAATGTTCAACTGACTCATTCTAATCCTCTTGTGTTTGAAGCCACTGTCTAAAAAGATTTTGCGTAGTGTTTCCAGTGACTTTTAGATATATTCAGAATAGTCGGATAATTTCTTGTCGAGTCCAAGGTGGGCACTATGTTTTGCTTATAAAGATCATAAACTTACCTTCGAATAAAATCTCTAGTGGCCTCAACTTTTTTAAATGTTTTATCTTTTTGTTTTCTTTTCAGAGAATGATCTACGACATCTCCTTGTTTTACGATTCTGTAAATAGTTGAATGACCTAAGCTTGTGAGATAAGCTATCCTTCCGAAAATTTTATAGTCGGATTTGTTCTTGTCAGTATAAGTCTTTGGTCTTGAACATGGAATTCTTTGTTTTTAAATTCCCATTGTTCTTCAGTTTCTGTTTCTTGTTCTCTAATATGCCATGTTGCACCATTACATACAGACAGTGGTCAACAAAGTTATCATCTGTTTTTTTTGCGGCGAACAGTTTTCATTTAATTTGATCTACTATTGCCTTTATACGGGGAAATATATTTATTTATCTTTCCATTTTCCTTCATAATTCAATATTATAATATGTACGATTTTGAACAAACCCCATTTTTGGGTTGAAGTTGAATTTATTAAACTGAGAATGGATATACTATATGAATGAATGAGCTGGTTTCTAATTTCATATAATTTTAGAACTGTGTGATGACCTAATTCTGAAAATGCTACAATTAGTATTTCCAATCTTGCCAAATTTTCCATATTCGAACTGGGTAACAAAAACATAAAACTCACATTTCTTGAAATCATATGAACAATCCAAAATATATGTGCACGAAAAAGTGACTTACTAGGGAAACATTCTCAATTGAATATTGAAAAGAAATATTTTTCTGGTTAAAATTAAGCAACTTTTTTGTAATATCTAACAGAAAACAACTACTTCCCATCTGATAGGATTTTGTGAGAAAACATCTGAAAGGAAAAATTGGCGTTTTCATTTGTTTTGTGGTCTGGTTTTCTAAATCTTTTTGTTTTATAAGATTTAAAGTTGGTTCATGGTTTATTTTGAATAATTTTGAGTGGTATCCAACATATTTTCCTCCAGTCTAAAATAACTAAACAATTGAAACAATGAATTTTTGGCAGGAGAAAGAATAAGACCAAGAACAAAAAACGTCAGTTACCACGTCCTACAGCCCGACAAGATCCCACTGGCAACCTTTCCAGATGGAGACAAAGACACTGAAGAGGCCGTCGAGAATCTCCTCAAACAGGAGAATATTCTGGATCAGGAGCTGACTGATAACCCACAACACAGCAATGGCTTGATTTACATGGATCAATTTGAGCAACCGCCAGATGTCGCTGCGGAGCAGACGGTAGAGAGTGAGGCGGAACCCGTTGTTGAAACGAGGAAGACGAGGTCGAGGAGCACTAGCAGCAGTAACAGTATAAGCTTGAAGCCTGGCCGGCATATCATAGGTCCGGGTAGCAAGGTTAGTAGAAAAATATTCAATATGGTATTCTTGGATTTTTTGAATTTTTTGAAATTTTCGAAAATTAAGTGTAATGGAATAATTGAAATTATGCAACCATTACACATATACAGTGTGTCCTATTTTGAGCATCACCAAACTGTGTTTTCTCAAATATGGCATGATTGAATTGTTTTTGATAATGAAACCTTGCTTTGGGGGCCTGAGAGTATTTTGAACATGAATAAGCTGCTTATTTTGCAAAGGAAAACATCCTAATTATAATTTTCTCCAATTGGGGTTAGCCACGGAGGGGAATATTCGATTCGATTTTTCTACTCAACGAAGGGTGTTCCCAAATATCATTTTTAGAAAGAACAACTCTCTGATCATCCTGTACATTCTCATGACTTCAGAATTTGTTTGTGACGATTTTGAGGTGGCCTGAACAATAATCTGATATTATTGTTCAAATAAAAAATTCTCTAATATGACTTTTCCATATTTGTAAATTTCCATTAGTCGCAGTTCGTTATGGAAAATACTTATTGATCAACTCTCACCATACTGTCGATGAGTTTTTAAACGCACTGTCCCTGAGACTAAAAGTACTGTCATAAGTATTTCTATTTTATGAGGGTGAACTGTAAAAAATCCGACTAATTTTTTCTTCAAATTTTTTTGATTTTTCTACATAGTCTCCTTGTAAGTTTACACACTTCTCCCAGCTATGCACCCATCTATATATGCATGTAGTTTCTAAAATAAAAATCGAGGCGACTGTGACGATTCTGTGGATTTTGAAGAGTTCCCTGCAAGAGTCACGCGGTTTAACTTTGCAGAGAGCCCTAATGGCTCTTTTTACACGCTTTATATTAGCTTCTCTTGTATGTTTGTAACCGACTCCTTTGGGCGCGATTTTGACCCACTTCTAGACGTCCGAATGATTTGAAATTTGGCAGGTGTACATAATTCCGGTGACAATACATTAAGAAATTTTTGTGTGTAAAAAAAAACAAAATGGCGGCTCCAATATGGCGGACGAGTTTTGTGATTATGGTCCGTTTTGCTTCAAAATTGGTATCTGAGGGTTTTCGTGGTCGGAGATTATGATTCTTTTGTCAAAATTGAAAAATTCAAGATGGCGGCTCCAAAATGGTGGGCGAGTTTTGTGATTATGGTCCGATTCCATTCAAAATTGGTATGTGGGGGTTTTTGGGGTTTTGGGGTCGAATATTATGATTCTTTTGTAAAAATTGGAAAATTCAAGATGGCGGCCGAGTTTTATGATTATGGTCCGATTCTATTCAAAATTGGTATGTGGGGGTTTTTGGGGTCGAATACTATGATTCTTTTGTAAAAATTGAAAAATCAAGATGGCGGCTCCAATATGGTGGCCGAGTTTTGTGATTATGGTCCGATTCCATTCAAAATTGGTATGTGGGGGTTTTTGGAGTCGAATATTATGATTCTTTCGTGAAAATTGAAAAATTCAAGAGGGTGGCTCCAAAATAGTGGACGAGTTTTGTGATTATGGTCCGATTCTATTCAAAATTGGTATGTGGGGGTTTTTGGAGTCGAATATTATGATTCTTTCGTGAAAATTGAAAAATTCAATCACTCACTGTATATATTGACAAACGTTAAAATCTTTGAATGACTTCTAAAATCGAGATTTGACTATTAATACAGCTGTACACATTAATGATTTGGAAAATAATTACAGTTACTAATAGTAATCACGGAATTAATAGTAGATTAGAACAAATAATAGTTTAAAAATTAAAAAAACACGCTTTTATAAATAAACCAAACTAAAAAGTAGAAAATAAATAATAGTTTAAAAAAACTAAAAAACACGCTTTTTAATAAAAAACGAACTAAAAAATAAATAAATAATAGTTTAAAAAACCAAAAAACACGCTTTTATAGAAAACCAAACTAAAAAAATAGAAAATAAATTTTAATAAATTTTAATTAAGAATAGTGTAAATTTTTTTAATAAATATAAATTAATAATGTAAATAAGAAAAAAAATTGTTTTATTTAAAAAAAGCGTGGGGTGCTTAATCTGAATCTTAAAAAGCACCCCACGCTTTTTTTTAAATAAAATAATTTTTTTTCTTTTTTACATTATTATTAATTTATTAACATTTTTTACACTATTCTTAATTGAAATTTATTAAAATTTATTTTATATTTTTTTAGTTTGGTTTTCTATAAAAGCGTGTTTTTTAGTTTTTTTAAACTATTATTTTTGTATAACTTGCACCATCTGTAATAATTGATTGCTACACACTCCCCAGAATGCTATACCGCCTAGCAGATGGGATTCAAAAGAGCAAAATATGCCGTTTTGGCGGCGGTGAAACCCAACTCACGTGATATTATCCTAACGGCGTAGCATTCGGAGTACAATTTCTTGCACAATTTTGTAACATGTTCGACAAATTTCAATTTTTTATCGATGTGAAATCCGAGAAATTTGGTGGAGACATTTTTAATGGTGTTAGTGCCTAAGTTGAGGGCAGAGAGCTCACAGCGGAATGTAAGTAAATTCGTTTTAGAGGCATTGAAGACAAGCAAGTTATCACACCAGGATATAATTTGTTCAATGTCTTTTTGAATATTGTGATGTCATCGATAAATATGCTGAACAGTAAAGGCCCCAGGTGAGAACCCTGTGGCCCACCCGAGGTAGCAGTGTATTCATCAGAAATGCATCCATTCAACTTGACACATAGGAGGCGATCTGATAATACGAGACAAAGGTCCACAAACAGAAATACATTCTTTTATTTCAAATAAAAACCGAGTTTTCAGTGGGGGTCGTGCAATGCACTTTCTGATTATTTGAGAAACTGTAAAACTTTCAGCCAATTTAAAAATCGTTAAAATCGATGGGGTCAACTAGGAGTTTTTTTTTTCGCGTTCAGACCCTCAAATGGTCCCCCGTCCTTCTTTAAAAAGTCCCCTGGCACAATTAACATTTCTCTACGACCCCCCCTTTAGGCTGTGCGCTTCCCCGTGGACTATTTTGAATAACGAGAGTAGTTTTGATTATATCTGTCAAACTAGATGGTCAATCACTTTGATTTTTTTCACAATATCTGTGATATCCTGCTCTAGCTCCTCCTCGTTTTTCATAAACTTCTTAATTTTAGTACTAACGGTAGAATTAATAATGTGCTGTTTGCCTATGCATGGTCCATATGTTACGTGTTAATTGAGTCAACTTCAATTATACATATCTCGGGTTCAGGATGGTGAAACATGTTAAAATTTTATAGAGGTGTTGTTCACATGTTAAACAATACGTATGCCAAATTTTAATAATTTCATAATTCAACTGTCTCGTGGCGGAACTACCTTAACACACTGTTCCTCAGACATAAGTGTTTCTATTTTATCTCTAATCAATTTTTCTCAAATGTCTCTATTGTTACGAAACTGTGTTTGTTTATTTTATTAAAACAATACTTTAATTATTCCAATGTCCGTTTATTTCACTTCAAACACAAGAATCACAGTTCCAAATAATTACTGCTCTACACTAACGTTGCACGAGTCACACAATTAACATCAATGGATAAACTAAACTCTGTTGCATGTGATATGCATATATTCAAAAACCTAGGTCTAAAATTTCTGAGGATCCATCTGGCTTTTTCTCGGTGATGTCATCGGAAAGTCTCGAGCCACATAGACTGGCACATGCAAGATGAACAGGGCTGTGCTCCCTAATTCCGTAATATTATTTGTAAATCATCTAAGATTTTTTTTTCATAACTTATACTGTTACCCCACTTTGTATGACTTGTTTTCCATGAAAAAATATTAAAATAAATGTTTTATTGTAGTATGACAAGAATTTGGATCTGAAATGATTTAGTGGCTGATGTATCTTTCCAATCTACGCATGAAATGAAAAATAACTGATGAAATTCCCTTCTTTCACCAGGTGCGACTAGTCAAAGGCGGCATGATAGTATCCAAAGCCAAGAGCCGGAAATCTGAATCAGAGAATGAGATCGCAGACGCTGTTCTGAATGAGGGCATCCACCCCCCGGTGCATCACATCAAGCAAGAGGTGTTAGACCCCAGTCCGTTGCATGAACTCGCCGAAATCTCGATGCAGCACGCTAACGCCAATGCGCAGAATCTCTTCAAGTGCGAGATGTGCAGTGAGGTGTTTTCAGACAGGGCGCAGCTGTTGGTGCATGTGCCCATACACATTTGATGTTAGGTTTGATGGATAAGGAGTTGTCGGTCTCGTTTATTCGTAGAGAAATCAAAGATGTGGAAACGAAGGGGAGTCTAATGGAATTTGGAAAGAAGTGATGTTGTCGTACGGAGTTTTGAAAGAAGTGGTGATTCATTTGAAATTTCTCAAGGTTATATAAAAAATATAGTTTTGAATAATATCTTTTCCAAAAAAATGCAGAAAGTGGTTTCTCTGAAATGAAATCAGGGGTTAGGGTCTCCTTTCCAGACCTGTAAACTGGCATACCCTGCTTGCTACTTACAAGTCTGATTGAGCCCAAGTTCATCAAATCTGATATGGGCCCTTGAAGATTTTTCCAAAATTTCCCTGACTTGAAGAATGAAAAACAATACAGACTGAAAGCATGAATCTATGTTTTTCTTTTGTCTCATAAGTCTTAGTAGTGAAGTCTTTTCCATTAATTTTAAATCTTCCTATCCAAGATATGGTCAATATTTAATATTTTTTTTTTTATTGCCATAATTTTTTTTCTCATATTCATAAATAAAATTATATACAGTTATGCAAAATATCCACATACAGCTCTGATCAAGACAGCAGAGGTTAGGCAAGCGGCGCTTCCCAAAATTTTGTCGAATTTTACAAAAAACAAAGTTTTTAATTTTTTTTCGGATTTTTAACCACTAATTTGTTATAAAATGGCATTATACACTCGTCATTCACGGGTGTGCAAGGGTTGTTAGAATACACCCTGTATACACTTGACGATACAACCCTTGAGTCACGAGATATATTGACATTTTTCTGTCACGTTAAAAGTACTGGTTGTGGTTATCGCTACTACGTCATAATAATTGTGAAAAATTACTTATTTTGGAGTGAGGAATTGAAATTGGATAGAGACAAAATCTTGAATACTTGAGCTCATGTCTGTAGTATTTAAGCAATCGATTATTAACCGATGAAACCAAAAAGGAGGAGGTTCTCTAGTCGACGCTTATATTTTTTTTTTATGTATGATCACGCATAACTTTTTACTGAGACGTCCGATTCCGATAATTCTTTTTTCAGTGGATAGGGTGTACTTCGAAGTTGGTCTCATTTAAATTTAAAAGATGAAATCCATCCCTAAGGGTAGCAAAATGAAGGATATTGATTACTCACCCTCTGAATTCTGGTCCGTTAACCAATTCTATCAGGCATAACTTTGTACTGGGTTCTTCGATTTGGATGATTCTTTTTTTATTAGATCGGGTATACCTCATATTTGGAATTATCCACCCTTACAGGTAGAAAAATAGGGTATAAATGATTTTTCACTTGTGAATATTGGCACAAATATGTAGTCGCTATTGTCATTATTTTTGTTCTCCTACTTCCGTCACAATCATTATATTCTATGAGAGGATGGAATGATATACAAAGTAATGAAATAAACTAACCAGAACAACAAAAATAAGTTATATTACAACAAATAGTTAAAGTAGATAATCATATTATTTAACTGGTAATAGTTGAAGTTAAGTGGGTAAGTAAGTATTTTGGAAGTAATAAAAAAACGAGTAGGTAGTAATTAGTAGATTTCAGCCACAAAAAATTTAAAAATAAAAACTTAAAAAAAAAAAATTAAACCGACGAAATACGGAACTGAAAAGTAAAAAATAAAATAAACCTCCTTAGTCTCAATAACTAAGCTCCTAAACTAATGTAAGTAACTAATTTTGAGTCGGCGCCAAACGAACAATCAACGAAGATCATTAAATTATTTCAAAAAAATTATCAGAATATCACCGCCCAACTCGATGCCATCACTTGTTTGGCGCCGACTCAAAATTAGTTACTTACGTTAGTTTAGGAAATTAGTTATTGAGACTAAGAAGGTTTATTTTATTTTTTACTTTTCAGTTCTGTATTTCGTCGGTTTAATTTTTTGTTAAAAAGTTTATATTTTTCAATTTTTTGTGGCTGAAATCTACTAATTACTACCTACTTGTTTTTTGATTACTTCCAAAATACTTACTTACCCACCTTACTTCAACTATTACCAGTTAAATAATATGATTATCTACTTTTACTATTTGTTGTAATATAAATTATTTTTGTTGTTCTGGTTAGTTTATGTCATTACTTTGTATATTATTCCATCCTCTCATAGAATATAATGATTGTGACAGATATAGGAGAACAAAAATAATGACATTAGCGATTTGTCATTGTCAACTACATATGTGTGCCAATGTTCAGAAGTGAAAAATCAATTATTCCCTATTTTTCTACCCGTAAGGGTGGATAATTCACCAAAAAAAAAAACCAAAAACCCAAATTCCGATGAATCGGTTAACGGACCAGAATTCAGAGGGTAGTCATCAATGTCCTTCATTTTGCTACCCTCAGGGGTGGATTTCATCTTTTAAATTCGAATGGGACCAACTTCGAAGTACACCCTATCCACTGAAAAAAGAATTATCGGAATCGGACGTCTCAGTAAAAAGTTATGCGTGATCATACATTAAAAAAAAAAAAATATACGCGTCGACTAGAGAACCTCCTCCTTTTTGGTTTCGTCGGTTAATTTGAATAACTCGAATACTTATCATTCGATTATGTCGCATCATTATATATATATGCACATTTAATATGAAATGAAGCACTGATCTATGTGAACAAGTATGTTTATTTGAGATTCTTGTGTTCTTTCGCTATTCAGTAACGAATAAAAAAAAAAAAAAATCGGTTTATTGTCTAACAGGAGAGATCCCAATTACAAGACAATTTATATATGTATATAAGTTTACATTTCAATTCCTTACAAATAAGTAAAGGTACTGAAAAAGAATGAGTAATGAGAATAATAAAAAAAAAAGATAGATTAGAACAAAATAAATCAACTAATTATTGTTACAGCTTTTGAAGTAAAAGTGCTTTAATTTTATTTTTGAAATTACTAAGATTATCTGCAAAGACGTCAGTAGGAGAACAAATTTCATTGTACCTTTTGCATACAGTGTGTATTGGTGATTTGGTGAATAGATTTGTTCTATATGGTTGTAGGTAGAAGCATGACTCTTTTCTGCTACTCTGGCGTGGAACGTGGAAATCAAGTTTGTACAGAATATCAGGACAGTCTATCAAACCGTGTATAATTCTAAATATAAAAATACATGAATAATATATTCTCCTATTTTCTAAAGATAGGAAAGAGAACCTATCGAGAAGTATTTTGTTGCAGCAACCTTGCTGGGGGTAAACACCGTCTAATTTGAAGATCATATATTTCATAAATTTTCTTTGGCACAATTCGACAGCTTGTATTTGCACGTTATATATTGGGGCCCATATTAGAGATCCATACTCCAGTCTTGATCTTACAAATGAGTTGAAGAGTTTAGTAAAGCAATCAATATTTTGAAAATCATTGCAGGTCCGAAATATTAATCCTAGCATTCTTTTGGCTTGTAAAGTGATTTTATTTATATTAAGCTCCTTAATCATTATTTACATTCTTAGTTTTTGTGATTTTTGAGAAATAGTTTGATAAATATTGTTTTTCAAAAGTGAAAAATAAACAAGTCAGGAATTGAAGACCCACAAATTATGCCTTTGAACTCATTCCTGACTAATTCAAAACAACAACTTTTCAATATTATTTTTTTTAGAATCACGATGGCATAATTAGATATGATATTTTAAATAAACATAATATTTTTTAATTCAACCAAAATATTGTGTCTTCTTGAAGTCAAGTGGAATTATTTAGTATTGACTGATGTAGAGATTAATTTAGACAGCTTTGAAGTACTGAGTAGCTGGGCCATTGCGCCCCTACTGAGGAACCTTGAGGAATTCCATAATCTTCACTCACATGTACTGCTTAACTTTTCAAAGTGTATCTTTCAAGAACTCGAACTGAACTGTTTTATTTATTATGCTTTTGAATCTATCAACCGATTATTCATTGTTGTTAAGTATCACTGATTGATTGTGTGTACTGAAAGAAAAGTAAATTCTGCCTGTCAATCAAATATTGTGTATATTTGTAACGAATGGAGAAATGATATACATATAAATATATAATATATATTAAGTTTTAGGGTATCTGTAGAGATGTAACCTGTCTATATTTTTATATAATTTATCCTATTTTTCAAAAGAGAAATTGTTGAAGAATTTTATAGATGTCATTAGTGTTCTGTTACTTTATGTTAAAGTAAGCGAGAAAATAGCACATTCACTAAGTTATATTTTAATCTCTTGTCTTACGTGTACATATTAGGCTGAGAGGTTGGACAGTTTGTAATTATGCCTCTTTTCGCTGTATCTTGATGGAATTAAATATTTGGTTAGGTAATGTGTTTTTTAATCCATGCCCCATTTGAACTATCCAGCCGTTGAAGAACAATATAAAAAATGGTATGATTTGTCAGCAATTGATATTCCTGCACTGAGAAAGACAAATCACATTACGAACACCATTACCGACATATATGCATGATTATGCATATGTCAATTTTCGGTAGATGGCGCCACTTGAGTTACACCATTCAATACTTAAAGTAGGGACAGGACCAAAAATAATCTTCAATGATTTTATTAGCATGAAAGTAAGAGAGGAGTCATGATATTATATCATGTTTATTTCTGTATTTTTTTAATTTTTCATTTCTAAAGGACACCATGTCCCATTCATTTGGTATAGTAGTATTGAGGGGACAATAGTAATTAATACACAAATTATTGTTTTTCCAAAATTTTTATAATGATTTTTGGGTAACATCAAGACAAACTTCAGTTCGTTGATTATCCGTAAGAGGGCACACTTTCCATTTCAACTTGCGAAAATTTAATATGGTAAAGCAAGACATAGATGGGTTAACAGTCCATCGAATGGGCGGGTCACAAACAGACTTAAATTTGAGGCTAGGAATTAGAAAATTATCCCACAAACTTTAATTTGAGGATTGGAAATGTATAAAGATGTCCAGTTAGTTTTATTGAAAAGGGAAAGATTCTCAATTGAAGAATAACAGAAACTCGCGATGTATATTTTGAGATATCTCCTCAGGTTTCTGTGATCCTAATACAAATCTGTACATTTTGTTTCTTGAATTGCTATCAGGATAGCAGAGACTCGAGGAGGTGAATACTTTGGAATGTCTCCTCACGTTTCTATGTTCTTAATACAAATCTGAAAATTTTCATTCTTGATTTGTGCGAACAAAACTTGGGATTCAAACGAATTGCTATCAGGAGAGCAGAAAC